>VZQC01009854.1:273664-318182 GCA_009823505.1 Rhizomys pruinosus | reverse complement strand
TATATATATACTCCTGTTCTGTTCTCTTCCCTGATACCCTGCTAAAAATCCTTGATCTAAGAACCATCTGGTTCCCTTGTGACTTGGGCAGTTTGTCAGAAGCTCCTATCAGATTCCTATAGAAATGTTTTGTTCCAGAAAATAGTTGTTTGGGAGTAAAGAGATGCTCCCAAGAGTCGTGCAAAGAACTGGAGGCTCATTCTAGGTAGTATTGAAGTTATTTCTAGCCCTAGCTTCTCTGAATGAGTTAAGGACTCTCAATTGCTGTGGAGATGTCTTTAGTTACTGCTTCCTAATTATATTCAGGGACTGAGCTGATACAGCCAAGATCTTGGATAGAAGTAGAATATCCTGGTTATCTTGGTAAAGTCAGATCTGGGGCTAAACTGGGGCTTGACTGATAAAGGTCTTACCCTGCAACTTGTGGGCAGAGCCCAGTGTCTTGATGACAGAAGCATCCCTTTTCAGAGGCCTTGGGAACAAGCCTTCTAGGAGCGACATATGAAGAAAGGCAGCATGGCTTTCCTCTTTGTGTTTGGGGTTGAACTACCTCCCTGCTCACCTGGAGACCAGTGGTGACTGTTGGAAAGCAAGACTTTGATGCTGAACCATCTTGGAACCTCCTTGACCCCAGTTACTTTCTCCAGAACTCTGTTAAGTGCTCATGCAGGATGGGGAGGGGGGGTTGGTGGGAATGTGGCTGATGAGAAAGAAAGCTCTTTGTTAGTCAAGGCCTGCCCAGAACATTGTTCTCCAGTGAGAGGCAAGGGCTTCCAGTCTTCCACTATGCACCCATTTCACCTGACTGACGCTTCCGGCAGTGAAAGGGCAAGGAACTCAACCAAGCAAGGGAAGAAAGCCAGAGAAGAGGCAAAAAGAGGCTCCTAGAGAGAAGAAAGGCTGAGGAAAGAAAATCCTCTCTTAAACCATTTCAGGATCTCATTTGGTGGGGGAAACTGTCTTGAGGAATCCTTTTAATGCTACAGGAGCTAGGGCGGGTAGATAGATCCATTTTGTCCTGAGTCTTGCTCTAGGGCAAATAGCGGTGTTGATGTATTGGGCTGACTAGAAATTTGCAGGCCCTACACACTGTATTGACCAGGCCGACATGCAAAACTCATCAGAGAGTGCCACCATAGCTGCCAATGACCGGAAATGACCACCACCTGGCACAGTCCAGGTATGGGCCCAAACAACGGCAAATGGAGTTTTAATCTCAACCTCCAACGACACCTCCTCAACTTACCAAAGCTACAGTCTTTTGAAAAGGAATGGGGAGGACTCTGCTGTCCAACCTTGATACTTCTTGGCCAGTTCTTGGTCTTTCCCAACCCTTACTCTACTCCTCCTCTCCCACACCCAGGAGGAGCACGGGTTGCCCTTTATTTGGCCCATCTAGGCAACTGTCATGGTCAAGAACAAGTTAACGATAGACTAGAACTTCAGGTAGGCCACAGGCTTGGAGCGGAAAGCAGAAATGACAGAGAGCAAGGAAAGGCTCTTTTTGCTCTAGAAAGCAAAGGAAGCAAATTAGGACGTGAATAGTCATGCGGCTGGAAGAGAAGGAGACCAAAGTTGGCGAGTGTGGCCAGCTGTGTATTTCCTACTTCCTTTCCAGGCTTCACTTGGCCCTAACAGGTGAAAGAGAAGAGGTCCCTATTATACACAGCCGATACCTGTGGAGCAGCAGGTAGAGTCCTGTCCTCTCCAGCTTCTTCTTCGTTTGTTGCTTCCAAACCCCCTCTGAAACCAAATGCAGACCCCTTTTGTGTAAACAACAGGGGTGGAGTTACGATGTGATAGTCACATTGAATGATCCATTTCTGGCAAGAAAACACCTCCGTGCCAGGACATTCCAGAGGCAAAGGCAAACCAGCCCCGTGACAAATGTAGTGTGGTTTCTGAATTGCTCTGGGTACAAGAGACACGGCCGCTCTACAACTTCGGCTGCTGGATTCTGTGATTACTCTGGAGGGGACAGGAGAGCCATGGGAAGAACACAGCTTATTGTCTCTCCGTCTTCAGGACTTACGCCAGAGGAACACATGTGATGGTGTGACTGGCTCAGCTAGATCTAGCAGAGATGAATCTGTTTCTCAGGCATCCCCTCCGCACTAGTCCTAACCATCTGGTTTGCAAAAACAAGAGAAAGAAAAATGAAAGAAATAGCTTATCAGGCATTTCAACTCCTTTTCTCTAGCTTTTGTGTGTGTGTGTGTGTGTGTGTGTGTGTGTGTATAGTGTGTCTGGGGACAAAGCCATAAGAACAGCATGCATACTCTGCTACATATGTAAGACAAGACGACTTGTCTAGATTGAAGAATGACCTTATGCCCAAGCATTTGCTCTGGTGCTGATTAATGTGAACTAGTGGAATCACCCCACCACCACTGACCGCAACTCCTATGCCCTCTTCCTCGTCCCCAAAAGGACCACAGTATTCCCAACTCCTTTATAAATAAAGGGATGCAGTTGCTCTTTTGCTTGCTTGCCATGTTTCTTGTGTGTTGCTGTGTTTCTATTGGGGGGGGGGCACATAACAGCATTCATAATAGCTGTGCTGAGGTACTGGCTGATTCTGTCCAGCTGTGACCCCAGAACTTGGAGGGATGTCACCCTACTTTTGTTGAGTGAAGCCAAGTCTTGAGGTTGACAAATGGCCCACATCTTCACTTACAAGATAGTTAGGAACAGACTCACTTCATGCAATGTCAGGACTGAATTACAGATCCCGCCATGGGCTTGCTGATGCTGGCAAAACCACTTCATTTTCTGGCCTCAACGTCTACTTTTATAAACTGAAGTTTGGTGGAAGTAGCTTCTGAGGTCTCTTGCCAATAAATGGCTCTGGATTTAGGAGGTGGCCTGAATTAATCACCAAGCTTCTCTATGGCACCATGTTGTCACTGTTCTACTTTGTCTTCCATTGCTGTGACAAAACACTCTGACCAACACCAACTTGGGGAGGAAAGGGTTTATTCAGCTTACGTCTCCTGGGTCACAGTTCATCACTTAGGGAGCCCAAGGCAGGAACTCAGGGCAGGAACCTGGAGGCAGGAGCTGAAGCACAGGCCATGGAGGAATGCTGTTCACTGGCTTGCTCCCCGGCCTATGCCCAGCTTGCCCTCTTATACAATACACAACAACCTGCCCAGGGTGGCACCACCCATATTGGCTGGGCTTCTCTCCAACATCTTGCCCCAAAATCAAGACAATACTCCACAGACGTGGCCACAGGCCAGTCCAATGGAGTCAATTCCTCCAACTGAGGCTCCCTAAAACCCCAGGTTGCGTCAAGTTGACACTAAAGCTATCCAGCACACTGACTAACCAGGAAAAAGGCTGACTTTTTACTGAATGGAAAGTCCCCTGGGACCTCCACAGGCAGCAGCTCTGCGAACCTCCCCTCCCCACCCGGCAGCTCTGCTGACCTCCCCTCCTCACCCGGCAGCTCTGCTGACCTCCCCTCCCCACCCGGCAGCACTGCTGACCTCACCTCCCCACCCGGCAGCTCTGCTGACCTCCCCTCCCCACCCGGCAGCACTGCTGACCTCACCTCCTCACCCGGCAGCTCTGCTGACCTCCCCTCCTCACCCGGCAGCTCTGCTGACCTCCCCTCCCCACCCGGCAGCACTGCTGACCTCACCTCCCCACCCGGCAGCTCTGCTGACCTCACCTCCCCACCCGGCAGCTCTGCTGACCTCACCTCCTCACCCGGCAGCTCTGCTGACCTCACCTCCTCACCCGGCAGCACTGCTGACCTCACCTCCTCACCCGGCAGCTCTGCTGACCTCCCCTCCCCACCCGGCAGCTCTGCTGACCTCACCTCCTCACCCGGCAGCACTGCTGACCTCACCTCCTCACCCGGCAGCACTGCTGACCTCACCTCCCCACCTGGCAGCTCTTTTGACCTCACCTCCTCACCCCAGTTCCACACTTGCAACATCAAGATAAAAGAATCTCATGTTCCATCTACCTTTCCTTTTTAAAAGCTTGATTTCTTTTTATTTTATGTGGACCAATGTATTGCTTGCATGTATGTAAGTGTGCCAGTGTTGTGCAGTGCCCACAGAGGTCAAAGAGGGTGGTGGATTCCCTGGAACTGGAATTATGGACAGTTGTCAGCTGCCATATGGGTGCTGAGAATCAAACTTGGGTCCTCTGCAAAAGCAGCCAGTGATCTTAACTGCTGAGTCATCTCTCCAGCCCTAGCAGCCAGTCATCTTAACTGCTGAGTCATCTCTCCAACCCCAGCAGCCAGTGATCTTAACTGCTGAGTCATCTCTCCAGCCCCAGCAGCCAGTGATCTTAACTGCTGAGTCATCTCTCCAGCCCCAGCAGCCAGTGATCTTAACTGCCGAGTCATCTCTCCAGCCCCAGCAGCCAGTGATCTTAACTGCTTAGTCATCTCTCCAACCCCCCCCCACCTTTCTTATGCTGGTACTTAACAAAATTTTTCTTTAATTTTTAAAATTAGCATAAAATGGGTTTCATTATGTCATGTCTTTATTTTGTGTATGTGTGTGGTGTATGTTCATTTGCATGTGAGTGCACATGTACATGATGTAGAGACCAAAGGTCAACTCTGGTGTCCTCTCAGAAGTTGTCCACCTTGCTATCTGAGACAAGGTCTCTCACTGCTCTGGATGGAGCTCACCCAGTAGCTAGGCTGTCTGGCCAGCAAGCCCCAGGGAGCTGCCTGTGGCCTCCCCAGTGCCCGGAGTACAAGTGTGCACCATATTGGTATTTATTTATTTATTTATTTTTTATTTATTTAGGTCTTTTTTGAGACAGGGTCTCCCTTTAGTCCCAGCTGGCCTGGAGCTTGCTATGTAGACCAGGCTGGCCTTGAATTCACAGAGATCTGCCTGCCTCTGCCTTCTGAGTGCTGGGATTAAAGGTGTGCACCACCACACCTGGCCTAAGATGGTTCTTAGCCACCATGTGGGTGCTGAGAATCGAACTCAGGTCCTCTGCAAGTCAGTTCTCTTCACCGCTGAGCCATCTCTCCAGCCCCATTGTTTTTTTTTTTTTTAACATGGGTCCTGAGGATCAAACTCAGGTCCTTGTGCTTGTCTTTACCAACTGACCTATCTCCCAGCTCCTCACTATGGCATTTCAATGCATATATACCATTAGACTTTGTCCTTCTTCACCCCTCCCCTGCTGTCCTCTGTTCACTTTTACCAGGCCCCTTCTTTCCAATTATTCTGTCCTTCTGGTTTCATGCCACATGCATATTCCTTCATGTTCAAAAAATAAGGTAGAGAGCAATTGAGGAATATATCAATGTCAACCTCTGGCCTCCATATTCATGTATACACACACAGGAACAGAAATGTCTGTATATGGGAAAAAATGTGGTTTTTGACTTTCTGAGAAAGAAGTCCAAAAACCAAACACCCAAACTCAAGTCAGTAAATGGGCTAATGAAGTGACTAGACAATTCTCCAAAGAAGAAATGCAAACGGCTAATAAATATTTCAAAAAGTGTTCAACATGCAAATCAAAACTTCTTTGAGAGTCCATTTCATGTTGGTCAGAATGGCCACCATTTAAAAAAAACCAGTAACAGGGAGCTGGAGAGATGGCTCAGGGGTTAAGAGTGCTGACTGCTCTTGCAGAGGACCCAGGTTCGATTCCCAGCACCCACTTGGCGGCTGAGAACCATCTTTAACTCCAGTTCTAGGGGAATCCAATGGCCTCTTCTGACCTCCGCAGCACTGCATGACATGGGTGTACCAACCTACATGCAGACAGTACACTCATACACATAAAAATAATAAATAAAAAATTAAACAAAAGAGCACCAACTGCTCTTGCAGAGGACCTGGGTTTGATTCCCAGCACCCACATGGTGGCTAAGAACCATCTTTAAATAAAAATTTAAAAAAAAAAAAAGAAAACCAATAACAAATGCTGGTTGAGGAGGCAGGAAGTGAGAAGCCTTATTCACTGTTGCTAGGAATGTAAACTGGTGTAGCCACTGTGGAAATCGGTATACTGATTCCTTAAATACTGGAAACAATGGTTTTCAAGTATACCTAGGGCTTTGGGAAGTGGACAGTTCCACCACTATTCCATCTTTAGGGGAAAGCTCCTTTGACCAACTGGAAGCAAAGATATGGTGCGGAGGCACTAAACCACAAACCTAAAGGTCAACACTGAAGGAAGATGTGGCAGGATTGTGAGTTTTGTGCCCACTCTTGCCATGTGGAATTCAGAACTTCTATGAAGTCCACCTGGAGCAGATCAGCTCTTTGAAATGACTACAGTTAGTGTTAGGCTGGGTTCTGAAACAAATCAAGGGCGACTGGAGAGATGGTTCAGCGGTTAAGAGCACTAGCTGCTACTACAGAGGATCCAAGTTTGGTTCCCAGCACCTTTGTCGGGCACCTCACTACTGCCTGTAACTCCAGCTCCAGGGTGTCTGATGCTCTCTTCTGGCCTCCACAGGCACTGCACTCACATGCACGAATCCACATACATAAAATCTGAAAATCTAAAACAAAGCAAGGGCTGTTTTACTGACTAGTAAAACAAAAACAAAAACAAAAAAACACCCCCCAAAAATATTAAAACAGAATTCATATTATTCATAGCCATATTATTTGATTTTACCACAGAGATCTTACAAATTCTTAGCAGGCTGTATTTATGCAAGTTTTTAGTTTCTCCTTGACATCTGTGATACCTCAGACATGCTCTCAAGGGAAAAATCAGCAAATTCTATTCTGTCATAGAAATTCATGTACACTATCAAAAATGTTCACACACACACGTGCACACACACAAACACATTTTGTATTGGAGTCCTCATTGACTATTGAAGATAAATATATGAGACAGTTCTAAGTATTCAGATACCCACAGTGACATTTTCAGTATGATAATTCATATATATCAAAGTACACACAATAATCAAATTCTTTTTTAATTTTATTATTTTTTTATATGTTTGCATGTACTGTCTGCATGTAGGTTGGTGCACCCGTGTTGTGCAATGCCGAGGAGGTCAGAAGAGGGTGTCAGATTCCTCTGGAACTGGAGTTAAAGATGGTTCTTAGCTGCCATGTGGGTGCTGGGAATCGAACCCGGGTCCTCTGCAAGAGCAGTAGGTGCTCTTAACTGCTGAGCCATCTCTCCAGCCCCAATAATCAAATTCTTTAAGAACCATCAAATACCTAGATGCAGTGGCATTAGATTCACAATCTTCCTGCTCCTGTCTGTCAAGTGTGGGGATTACAGATATAATCACCATGCCTGGCTACCTACTGGATTTTTTTTTTCCAGGTTAGAAACAATAATCCTCAGACAGCTGTTTAACATTTAAATTATTACCAGGTGTGGTGGCGTAAGCCTTTAATCCCAGCACTCGGAAGGCAGAGGCAGGCGGATCTCTGTGAGTTCAAGGCCAGCCTGGTCTACGTAGGGAGCTCCAGGCCAGCTGGGATTAAAGGATAGATCCTGTCTCAAAAAGACGACAAAACAAAACAAAACAAAACAAAACAAAACAAAACAAAACAAAACATTTACTTACTTAATAGCTATTACTGATGACTTTGTTTAAATGTTTCTGGAATCTTGATGTCCATAAGAGAAGCATGGAATAGGTATAACGGGAGAGGTCTTAGCTGAGTGTATGTACTCACTGCTCTGTAAGGAGAGAGCTTGTATCCTCAATTCATGAACAAGACCCCCCCCATCTCTCTGTACATCTTCTAATCCATACATAGCTCTACCAAGAAAAAAATTTAAAGGACAGCTAATAGAAGTCTTTGTTCATTGGATATGTTCCTGCTGAAACAAGCCTGTGGATCTAGTTTCTAGCTATCAGGAAGAATCTGCCTGTGTGTTCTCTATTACCAAAGGTCTGCTGTAATCCCTCTGCCTTGGCCTCCTGAGTATTCCAATTACAGATGTATACCACTTTGGTGCAGCTGGATTTAAGTATCTTTTAAAAATATTTTTATTTTGGGTCGGGCATGGTGGTGCATGCCTTTAATCCCAGCACTTGGGAAGCAGAGGCAGGGGGATTTCTCTGTGAGTTCAAGGCCAGCCTGGTCTATAGAGCTCCAGGCCAGCCTGGTCTATAGAGCTCCAGGCCAGCTGAGACTAAAGAGAGACCCTGTCTCAAAAAGACAAAAAAATTATTTTATGTGTATATGTAAGGTGCACCCATGTCATAAAATGCCTGAAAAAGTCTTAGAAGAGGGCATTGGATCCCCTGGAACTGGAGTTAAGGATGGCTGTTAGCCACTATGGGGGTGCTGGGAACTGAACCCGGGTCTTCCACAACAGCAGCCAGTGCTCTTAACTACTGAGCAATCTCTCCAACCTCCGAAATAAATCTTTTTTTTTTTTTTTGGTCTTTTTTGAGACAAGGTCTCCCTTTAGTCCCAGCTGGCCTGGAGCTGGCTCTGTAGACCAGGTTGGCCTTGAACTCAGACATCCGCCTGCCTCTGCCTCCTGAGAGCTGGGATTAAAGGCATGTGCCACCGCACCCAGCAAAATAAATCTTTACAAAAAAAAAAAAAAGGAATTTAAAGAAAGCTTCAGCATCCTTGGGGCTGGAGAGATGGCTCAGTGGTTGAGAGCACTGACTACTCTTGCAGAGGACCTGGGTTCAATTCCCAGCACCCACATGATGGCTAAGAGCCAGTCTTTGACTCCAGTTCCAGGGGAATCCGATGCCCTGTTCTGACCTCCATGGCATTGCACGACATGGGTGCACTGACTTACATGCAGACAGTACACTCATACACATAAAAAATTAATAAATAAAAAAAGATTCAGCATCCATCAGTGTCATTGAAATCACTAACATGTTTATTTTGATTGAGGACCAACAGATTCTGTTTGGATAAGAATGTCAGAGAGCACCAACTGATCAGTGTTAGCCTGCCTTCGAGTTTTACACACAGAAGGGAACAGCAAGGCCATGTAATGAGAATCCAAAGCGACACCTTTGCTCCTTTTAAAATATTTCCCAACCACCTGTTAGAGCATGAATGAAGTTGCAAGGATCCCAGGCCCACTCTGTGGCAGACAGAGGTGGATTTGCTGCTGCCAGCATTCTAGTCATCCTCAAACACTACTCTGCAGTGTGGACTTTATCCGTGATTTGCAACACTTTAGAATCTCCTAAGGCAATTCCTCCTTTGAGTCTGGAGTGGAGGCTCGGTCTCAAGAGATTCTGACAGGGAACCAGGTTGAGAGGGTGTGGGTGGTAGGAATGCTTCATCTCAGGGAATAAAGATGCATGGCCAACAGCATGGGTGGCAACGATGAGTCTTGACCAGCTGTGGGGGCCACAACAGAAAAAAGTTCAAGTATTATTCTGTTATTCATCATCCAAAGAGAGGCTGTTACAGTGATCAAAGTGTCATCAGTGGACAGATAGGCAAGGACAGACCAACATTTGGAAAGGACAGTTGCCACCAAGCACCTAGCTCAGTGACTGGTGAAAATGGTTGCCTGGTGTGGGTTTCTTAAAATCCAACAGACAGCTGGGTGTGGTGGTGCATGCCTTTAATCCTAGCACTTGGGAGGCAGAGGCAGGTGGATCTCTGTGAGGTCAAGGCCAGTCTGGTCTACAGAGCAAGTTCCAGGCCAGCTGGGCCTACAGGGAGACCCTGTCTCGAAACAAACAAACAAACAAAAAATCCAACAGACAAAATGGCTACGTTACCACTGCCACTTGCTACTAGCCCCAAGTGGCTTAAAAAAATGGTTAAAATTCAAAATTCAGTTCTTCAGTTTCACCAGCCATGTTTTAATTGTTAGAGGTGGCTAGTGGCAACCGTCTCTGACAGCACAGACATGTTTCTCTCAACAGAGCTCTAGTGGTGGATGACAGCCTACAGGAACCATTCCCAGAGGGCAACCCCTTCTACACAATGCTTTATGATTTATTCATGTGATCAAAGTATTCATCTATGTGTCATTATGAAGTGAACATCTGAAAATATTATCAGCAATCACTCGTAAGCATGCATTAGGAAGTCATTTGGGAAGGATTTTGAGATGAAGGACAAGGAAGTAAAAGCAGCACACTCCGCAGCTCAGTGCACTGCATCCGCTTCCTGGAGTGAGTAGAGAACAGAGTCCTTCGTGAGCACATGAACCATGTTCTAGCACAGTGACTAGCTGCAAGAGAAATACAGCTAGAAAATTCTGAAACCAAGCCAGGCGTGGTGGTGCACGCCTTTAATCCTAGCACTTGGGAGGCAGAGTCAGGTGGATCTTTGTGAGTTCAAGGCCAGCCTGGTCTACAGAGTGAGTTCCAGGATAGCTGGGGCTACAGGGAGACCCTGTCTCGAAAAGATAAAAAATAAAAAATAAAAATTCTGAAACCCAAACTCACTTTCTAGTTTCATAATCTTTGAGCGAAATTGGTAACATGAAAGTAGATTCTGATTGTGTGTATTGTGTGTGAGAAAGGGTCTCATACAGCTCAGGCTGGCCTCAAACTATGTCCCTGAAGAGGATCCTTAACTACCGATCCTCTTGGCCTCAACCCACCAACTGCTGGGATTACAGCTATGTGCCACTTATGCCTGGCTAAGTATTGATTACTTTAAAAAAATTTTTTTGGTCTTTTTAAATTTTTTGTGTATGAGTGCACTGTCTGTAGGCAGGTTGGTGCACCCGTGTTGTGCAATGCCATGGAGGTCAGAAGAGGGTGTCGGAGTCCCTTGGAACTGGAGCTAAAGACGATTCTTAGCCGCCATGTGGGTGCTGGGAATTAAACCCGGGTCCTCTGCAAGAGAGCAGTCGGTGCTCTTAACCATTAAGCCATCTCTCCAGCTCCAGTAATTGATTACCAATCACTTATTTGAGGTTTTTTTTTTTTTTTTTTTATATTTTTGAGACGGTCTCCCTTTAGTCCCAGCTGGCCTGGAGCTTGCTATGTAGACCAGGCTGGCCTTGAACTCACAGAGATCCACCTGCCTCTGCCTCCCAAGAGCTGGGATTTAAGACTTGTGCCACCATGCCCAGTTGAGTCTTTTAAATATCATAAGACATCCAACTTGGTAAGGGCTTTGGGATCCATGTAGTTCAACTCTGGAATTTTGGAGAGGAAACAAAGGCGGACTTGGGAGAATTAACTAGTAATAACACAATCATGATTTCCTGGTGTTGACCCTTCGAATCATTCAACTGCAAGGATTTCAAGACCTTGTTTTCTAGAGATAAATATACAAAAGAGCAGTTAGGTGACTTTTGTATTAAATTTGAAAAAGACAGCCTTCCCTAACTGAATCCTTAGCACCGAGTGACGCACTGCTTAATGAACTCCATCTTTTGTCTTTTTGAGACAGAGTCTCTCTGTAGCCCCAGCTGTCCTAGAACTCACTCTGTAGATGAGGCTGGCCCTGAACTCACAGAGATCCACCTGCCTCTGCTTCCCAAGTGCTGGGATTACAGGCATGCTCCACCGTGCCCATCAACTCCATCTTTTTATTTACGAAGCGTATAATGGCACCTAAATCTCTCTGGCACTGCTGGGCTCCTGCCTCACCCTCACCCCGACCCCCAAATGCCCTGGAACCAATGGCCTTTTTAATCAAACTCTTCAAGTTGTTTATCTTCACAACATTCTGGCAGAAGGTCCCAACTTTAAAGTAATTCCACCGTGGCATTTGTTGAAATATAGATTCCCGAGCTTTAACCCTAGGAAATCTGAGCCAGCAGAATCTAGGATTTCGCATTTAACCATGTTGGGTCATTCTAGCATAGATGTCTATGGCCAAGCCCCACCGTTTTGCCCAGGACAATGCCAATTTATGCCTGTTTACATGGTTTACAGTATAATAGTGTTCCTTTTCACTCTCAAAAAGGTCCTGACCTGACTGGACATTGTATGGTCCACTTCACCACACACCTGGACTGGATTTAGAAAGACGCTACTGTAATGGTCTACCGTTACACACTTCCTGTATTTTTGCTCTTAGGATGGATATTCGCTAAAACAGGACTTCAACATTCTCTGCTACAGAGAACCCAAATAGCTGATTTTTTTCCCCTTTGATCAACCAAAAGAATTTAAGTCAGTGGCCTGTGCACTCCTGGCAGGGAGCACACAAAGGAGCTTGCTGCTGCTTATGTACTAAACTTCAGAAACAGAAGACAAAGTTTATATGCACGGGAGTAATGAGAATACAGACCACAGAGAGCTCAGAAAACACACGGATGAGCCATGGGTAACTACTACCATTTTATTGTTGAGGTGTGGGGTACAGAGTTGTTCCTGTGCTGCAAGGATTAATTTGGCTATTACAGACACCAGATTGCTCAGCAACTTATGGAAAACATTATCTGAGCCACACACTTCTCTAGTTATGTTTTTCCAATAAACACATTTCTCCCCATGGCACATGGAGTGACAAATGACCCCATCCAGTCATTCTTCACTCATGTCTGTGAACCAGCATACAACATGAGCGATGGGCTTCATTCCATATGCCACAAGGTTGCTTAGGAATTGTAGACACATGTGTATATTTGTCACAACTAACTCAACAGAGGCACAAAGTGAATCAGGTCAAATTTGTACTTAGAGGTACAAATCTTGTAAATGAACATTTATTTCGTGTGTAAGTTAATATTTGTCTCTTATCAAATTAGCAATTATTCCGTTTAGACAACACTAATAAGTTCAAGGAGTTATGAAGAGAAATTGGCAATGCAGGGAACTTTTCTCTTAATTGCAGCATTAAATATGTGCACAAAAGTGCATTTCACACCTTTCTACTCAGTTCAAGCATTTCACAGGCATTCAGGAGTTGTATTCTGAGATATAGTTCCATTTCAAGCACTTGGGTGGGAAATAGGAGCAGCAAATGGTATACATGTAAACCTTAGGCCGCAGTTATGACCTCAAATGATGTTAACACCCAGAACTCAGCAGAGATTCGGGTTAGCTACCCCATTCTTCTCAATGTGTTCTTGTCCGGGACTAACTCAAGCATGACTCAAGCTTCTGAGTACAGTATAAGACAGAAGTGGCAGCGTTGCGCAGAAGGAAACCGAGGAGGCAACAGAACCCGGTTCCTGCAACATTGAAATGGAGCCTGCGACAATTCGTTTCCTCTATTTTCAATACGAGGCATGGAAACCATGGCCCACATATGCTAGGCAAACAAACGCTCAGTCACTGAGCTAGCCCAGTCCTTTGCATATCTTAGATCATTTAGTGCTTTATATATTTGTAGGTGAACCTTGCCTTTGCTGTTCACTCAAGATACACTTATTAGTGACTCTAGATAGGTTGACTAGATGACCCTAGTGGATGAACGTGCACTGAGGACATCTGGGGTCACTAACTTGACTCGATAGGCCTTAACATAGATGACGGAATGTATGAAATCTATTGGGGGGTCTATGGGAGGGTGCCAATAGGAAAGGGGTATAAATATGATCAAGATGTTGTATATAAAACACTCAAAAATAAAACCATTCGAAAATAAATAATCTTTTTTGACACAGGGCCTTCTTGTAGCTCCGGCTGTCCTAGAACTCGCTATGTAGACCAGGCTGGCCTCGAACTCCCAGAGATCCGCCTGCCTCTGCCTCCCCAATGCTGGGATTAAAGGTGCGAGCCACCATGCCCAACCTCAAGAATAAATAATTTTTTAAAAGGGAGCAGTACAGGATCTGTCATGCTTTTTTTCTTCTTCTTTTCATGTTGGATAAACAGCTGGGAGGATTCTGCCTCCTGAAAGACTCACCAAGTGAGTCTGCAAAGATCCAGCCTGGCCCTTCAGTAATAGGCAGTTAAGTCTTCTCACAACCCAATAGTTATAGGCTTCAGTTGTCAATATGGTAGAACATCCTAATTCAACATGTGGATAATTAACCTCAGCATTTAAGATAAAGGCATAAGCTGATTCTTACTGAAAACACAGAATGCGGTCTAATAAAGAATAGAATGAGGCTTCTCAAAATACTTCAAATGATAAGATGGAAATTATATGAAAGGGATGCCATGAAGTAAACAATATCACATGGGATAATGCCCTACATGGTTTCACAAACTCCTTTGCAGAATGTGACATTCAGCGTGGCTAAATAGTGAAGGTCACTGACTTGCCATCAGTTAACTTTCATAACTTCCTTGTGTCTAGCACATGCCAACAGACAAAAAAGTCCATGTTAACCCCCTCATTTGGAGGTAAGACTATTTAAACAGGAAGTTGTTATTAATATGCATTCAGTTGGAATGGGGCCATTTTCAACTTGGGATGCCAAGATGAACCAGAGAGCACTTAGATCAGTCCTGCCTGCTAGACCTCAGGATCTCTTGGCTGAGCAAACTGCAGGGTCAGCACTGCTTACCTTTATTGTTAATGGTGTACACATGATCTCTGACAGTCATGTTGTTTTGGTCCATTCACAAAGCATTTAAATTAATAAGCCGCATTTAAGAGAAGTTAGAATTACTTAGTGAATTGCAATTTTAAGTGAAAGTTTTTCTCAAAAGGAGTCAGTTTGATAAAAAGCCATGAAGCATATGATCATATGATCAAACAAAATCAAATTTCAGGGATCACCTATGAAACTCTTTAAAGGATGTTACAAGGCTTCTACCACCTAAACAAAGGAAATTTGGATGTAATTTCTCATGAAAAGGGCAAGTTCAGATATGCTGGGTAAGCTCAGATTTCTGAGATGACAACACATTTGAAACTTTAGCTCTGAAATTCTGACAAGAACGACCAAATCTGAATATATACTGCAGAGCATGACACTCTTATCAGAGCTTATTTCCTGAGACAGGCAAGGGGAGTGAAAATAGGAGTCTTGAGAATACAAGAATAATATACAAAGTCAATTTGATCTTTCTTAAGTTTTGCCTTTCTGAAAGGTATTTTTCCCTTTATGTATACACTTGATGCAAAGTCACACCTGGGTCAGACACTTTCAGACATTCTCTCCTCTGATACTTCGCTTCAAGCCATCATTTGTAAAGAAATAAAAAAAACCTCAGTTCTTATTTACAAAAACTTAGTGGAATCCTAAGAGTTGGTTGGAATGAAACTGTAATTCTTTACTTCTGCCAACTATAAAAGGAAAAAGTTAGAGCAAGCTTAATGGACTCCTATGATTAGAACTTTTCAAGACTGCAAGTATAATCTGATACTTTCGGGAAATAGAATGTAAAAAACCAAAATACCTCTCTATGTAAATTAATGCTCAAGTCACGGTATTCAAAATGAAAACGATTTACATAATCTACTATACTTTGTGTTTTTCAGTAATTAACCTTCCTGAGGCTGATTTTGTTCTCCTTAGTGTTTGCTTAACTAAAGTGCTTAATAAAATTTCTACAGAATATATTACCCTCTCCATACATGAGTATTATTTTGAACTACAATCTGACAAAAATTAACTACATTTAATTATGCTTGATTAATCCAAATGTCACTGAGAGATTTATAGAACAGAGAAATCTTTTCAGGTTAAGTTCATTATTCTTTTCACTGCAAGCCTCCTGGCTCTGGAATCACTCACAGATTAGCATCTCAATTCTCTAACTTAAAAAAAAAGTCTCACCAAAAAGATTCCCAATAGGCCTAAGGGGACGATGAGACTCCCAACTATGGAACTCTGTTTCTTATTACTTCTAAGAGAATTAGACCTCTGTCAGAAGCTGATGTCAGCAGTTTGAATTAGGTTGATGCTATGCTTATCCACATGAAAGGGGAAAGGGTGTTTGCACTGAAGTCAATTCTCCACCTTGGGTACAATTTTTGCATATCAAAAATGCATATACAGGATGACTTAATTCTTCAGTTAAAATATCCAAAGGACAATGTGACATGGGGGAGGGTTCTTTTTTTTTAATTTATTTATTATTTTTTATGTGTATGAGTGTACTGTCTGCATGTAGTTTGTGCACCCATGTCGTGCAATGCCGTGGAGGTCAGAAGAGGGTGTCGGATTCCCCTGGAACTGGAATTCAAGACGGTGCTCAGCCGCCATGTGGGTGCTGGGAATTGAACCCGGGTCCTCTACAAGAGCAGTCAGTGCTCTTAACTGCTGAGCCATCTCTCCAGCCCTGGGGGAGGGTTTCTTTAATATATAGGCACATTAACTATATCAAACATCTATTTGGAGATTTTCAGTATTGATGCTCCAAAGTGCTTTTTGTTTGTGTGCAGGTCAATTTAAAGCGGGGGAGAAACAACCTACCTATGGGAATAAGTAAGCACATCCCAAACCTTCTCTAGTCAGTTTACCTCCCAGGAACCAGAGGGGTGGAGATCGGGGCCAGTCCCAATTGTGGGTCTAATAGTCCCTCAGGGGAAGGGGGACTGCTGCCAGACAGCTGTGCATGATCCACATAAAATAGTAGCCCACTTTCTGGCCACTCCAACCCTACTATCGATTAAGGAGAATTCACGTTTTCACTTCAGAGACAGATGAAAATGTGGAGACAGTTTTCGCTAGGTTTCCATGACTCAAATGTCATGGGGGGGGGGTAAACACTGCTGACATCAACTGGCAGGCTTAAGATAGAAGCCCTCTTGGACAGTCATTCCCCCACCTTTGAAACAAGTCTGGGAGGGTTAAACAGGGCCTCTCCTGACAAGCATCAATTTTAATTCTGGTATCATTATCCAGATACTTAAATTTTTTTTAGTCTTTTTGAGACAGGGTCTCCCTCTAGTCCCAGCTGTCCTGGAACTCACTTTGAAGACCAGGCTGGCCTTGCTGGGATTAAAGGCATGTGCTGCCAAGCCCAGCCTTACAATTTTTTTTTTGAAACAGGGTCTCCTTGTAGCACCCGCTGGCCTGAACTTGCTATTTAGACCAGTCTGCCCTTGCTCTCACAAGGATCTGCCTGACTTTGTCTCTGAAGTACTGGGATTAAAGGCATGTACAACCATGCCCAGATTTACTCCTAAACTTTTATTTAAGTGACCTAAAAATATATTACATTGTTTTGTCTGTGCATGTGGATGTCAGAGGACAACTCAGGAGTCAGTTCTCTCCTTTCTCCATGTGGGACCCAGGAATTGAACTCGGGTCATCAGGCTTTGCTGGCAAGCCTCTTTACCCACTTAGCCATCTTGTTGGCTCTTAAAAGATTTCCTTTTAAAAAATACTTTATCATTTTTATTTTATGAGTGTATTGCCTATATGTGTGTCAGTGCACCTGTGTTGTGAAATGGCCAAGGGGAACAGAAGAGGGCATTGGATTCCCTGGAACTGGAGTTATGTACTGCTGTCAGTTGCCACGTGAGTGCTGGGAAGTGAACCCAAGTCCTCTGTCAGAGAAGTCAGTGCTCTTAACTGCTGAACCATCTCTGCAGCCCCTTAAGTGATCATTTCTATATTATTTATTTATTTATTTATTTATTTATTTATTTATATGTGTATGAGTGTATTGTCTGCATGTAGGTTTGTCCACCCATGTCCTGCAATGCTGTGGAGGTCAGAAGAGGGTGTCGGATTCCCCGGGAACTGGAGTTAAAGATGGTTCTCAGCCACCATGTGGGTGCTGGGGATCGAACCCAGGTCCTCTGCAAGAGCAGAGCTCCTAACCACTAGGCCATCTCTCCAGCCCTAAGTGATCGTTTCTAAAGTCCTAAAAATATCTATCTGAACCTGTGGGGAGTTTTTGTCACAAAGAGAGAGAGAGCAGCTCACATCATACAGTGAACTTCGACTGTAAATGCTGGCTCCTCTCTGCTGACCACTGCTCCTGTCAGCTAGCATGATGACCGGAAGCGGCTTAGTTCCCTATCTGAAGCTGTAGTCCAGGGATTGTGGCAGGGCCTTGTGGACTCCGAAGAGTCCAGTGAAGGGCCAAACACAGAGGACACTCAAAATTCAGATGGACTGATTCAAAGGAGAGAAAACATAGGAATCCTCAATCTTCCCGAGGAACCCAGCTGTCCCTGATGAAACTATGCCTGCTTCACTTTCTCCACAAGTCTTTCCCCAAGTGAACTGCGGAATTCTCTTGTCCCACCAGCATGTGAGCTCATGAGGCAGGGACTTCCCTGCTTTGATCATCGCCACATGGCCTGCACTGAGTCCAGTTTCTAACCTGTTGTAGACACTGCACATTACTGAAATGGAAACCCAGGCTTCACTCCTTTGTCCCTGTCATTTCAGCAGTTTCCTTTACAGGAGGGTGCCTTGCCTGTGTCTGCCTATCTATTTTACATCAGTACAGCTTAGGGCAAAGACCAGCCTTAGGGGAAGGGAAGGCCCTGTCTCCAGTGGAGCTGGGGGACAGAGCAAGGCACTCCCTGATCCTGGTACGGGACTTCTGAAGGTGACGGAACTTTGCTGCTGGTTATTAGACTGTGCTGGCCGCTGAGGCAAGAAAGCTTCAATCCTACAAACAGATCAAAAATAAAGTCATGATGAAGGCTTCTGCCTTCTCCTACCTGCCATCTCCCCTTCTTCCTTCTCCCCTTCACTTCCTCTCCATCACTTTTCTTTCACACAGGGTCTCACTAAGTAGCTTAGGCTAGTCTCACAGTTGCCCCTGCTTCCACCTACTGCCAGGATTACAGCTTTAAAATCACCATGATCAACACATACTTTTCTATTTCTTAATGAAGCACATTTAAAAATGGTTGATTGAAATTTGTAATACAATGTGTAGCTTGTCCACTCCCATGAGAAATACTGGTGCGAGTCTGTCTTCCAGAGCTGTCGATCTCCACACTGAAGTTGCTAAGGGAAGACCATCTGCTAACCTGCATACTGTTACTTATGAAATCACCACCCCCAAGTCTGTATTCATCATCTTCATGTGAGGAGACAGAGAGACACAAAGCCATAATTTGTATGCCTTGAATTTTAAACAACTTCTAATTTCTGATGTACCAAAAAAAAAGCCAAGAGTGCTTTATCCCCCTCCTGAAAAAAATAAAATAAAAATGGTTGATTGAAAAGAAAGATAAGAAAACATGTGCCACATCAAAGCTCTTTGTATGGTTATCACCTTCAGGGAGACTGTTTACAACCTGTTAATAAAACGAACTTCTATGTCTCTTTGTAACCCACATTATGCATGAGTCTGAAATATTCTCTTATATTTAATTAACTAATTAATCACTGTCAATGGCTGATAACTTCTCAAGTTCATTAAAATTTCATATGTCCCCTATTTTCAAACCAGAAGGTACTGATATCTCTAATCACTGTGACAGGAACTTAAGTTAAAACTTATCTTTCCACACAGAAGAGCAAACAAAATCCTGTATCCTGTATTGATTAAGCTGTTAATGGTGCTTTCCTCCTGGCATATTGGACCCTTCTGCTTACAAACATATAGCTTATGAAGGACGTTATCTTCAAAGTCAATGTTTAAGCACCTGGACCACTGGGAAAGATGGCAGAATAAATGTATGTTTATATAAGTACACTACTCCCTCCCTAGCACACATGTCCAAAAAATGTGCAAAGAGCTACTTATTATAAAACTAATAAAAGTCACAACTCCATACCATGGACTCCAGGGGTGTGCCTGGCAGATAAAGCAAAAGACACATAAATACATTCTGGAAAAAGAAGGATTTCAGAAACCATGAAAAATTTAGACCACATTTAGTCCTCAAAGAAAGAGAATAAGCCTGGTACTGGCACAAAAACAGACCTGTTGACCAATGGAACAAAACTGAAGATCCAAATCTGAGCACATACAATTTCAGCCATCTTATATTTGACAAGGGGGCCAAGAAGCCACGATGGAGAAAAGACAGCATCTTCAGCAAGTGGTGTTGGCAAAACTGGCTAATCACTTGTAGAAGAATGAAACTAAACCCCTACTTCTTGCCCTGTACAAAAGTCAACTCCAGATGGATCAAAGACCTCAACGTGAAACCTCAAACTCTGAAGGCGATAGAAAAAAAGTTGGCAGCAGACTACAAGACATAGGCGTAGGAAAAGACATCAGACAGCAGCTGCGCAAGAATTAAGGTTGACAATTGACAAATGGGACCTCATTAAACTCAAAAGCTTCTGTACATCAAAAGAAACAATCAAGGAAGTGAAGAGAAATCCCACAGAGTGGGAGGAAACCTTCACTGCAGATACATCTGACAAAGCATTGATTTCCAGAATATATAAACTACTCAAAAAACAAAGAAAAAAGAAAACAAATGACCCACTCAATAGATGGAGCAAAGAACTGAACAGAGACTTCACAAGTGAGGAATTAGAGATGTCTGAGAAACACCTCAAGAAGTGTTCAACATCACTAATCATTAAGGAAATGCAAATGAAAACCACTTTAAGATATCATCTTACTCCAATAAGACTGGCTAGGATCAAGAAAACAAATGATACCAAGTGCTGGAGAGGTTGTGGGGAAAGGGGAACACTCATCCACTGCTGGTGGGAATGTAAACTCGTACAGCCACTATGGAAAGCAGTGTGGAGAACCCTTGGAAGACTTGGAATGAACTTGCCACCCGACCCAGCCATACCACTCCTGGGCATGTACCCTCAAGACTCACCCCACCACAGAGATACATGCACGGCCATGTTTATTTCAGCTCTCTTCACAATAGCAAGGAGCTGGAACCAACCCAAATGCCCCTCAACTGATGAGTGGATAGAGAAAATGTGGTACATCTACACAATGGAGTTCTATGCAGCAGTAAAGAAAGATGACATCATGAGCTTTGCAGGAAAATGGCTGGAGCTAGAGGACATCATGCTGAGTGAAGTAACACAGTCCCAGAAAAACAAACGACGAATGGTATCCCTCATCTGTGGATGCTAGTGCCAATTACCTAGTTGTAAGTATTTCTTGTGTATGGCCCCCTGAGCTTTTGTCCAAAGCAGTTGGGAGTGATGCATATTGGAAACAACAACAACAACAACATTAATGACAGAAAGGACTGCATCAAAGAACTGACTGAAACAATGAACTTCTGCTCAAAACAGTCAACTTCCACATGGAGAATATTGAGAAAGACTGAGAAAGAGATGAAAAGCATGTTTGGCAGAATGCATGAGCTCTGGTGGGGTGGGGGAATGGGGGGGGGGACATGGGTCTAGATTTGTTAAATAAAAAAATTATGGAAAAAAATAAATGCAGAAATAAAAAAAAGAAAAAAGAGAAATATATAAAAAAGAAGGAGCATAAGGAGTGAAAGTGGCTAACATAATGAGCAAAGAGAAGTCAATGAAAAGTAAGCTCATGACAGAAGCAAAAGCCACACTGTGAGCCACAGGGAGGGAAAAAACTAGGGAAAAGAGCCAGTGTAATAGAGGGCAAGACTTGAGGGAAAAAATTCACACAGCACTGAGGAAGACGAGGAGATGAAAGCTAGCAAAATAAAGATGGGGAACACACTTGACGAGGAACAGTGTTTCAAAGAACGGTGTAAAATAATAAAAACATAGTAAGGCCTGAAATGTCTCACTGTGGGCTGGAGAGATGGCCTAGCGGTTAAGAGCACCGACCGCTCTTACAGAGGAACTGGGTTCGATCCCCAGCACCCACATGGCGGCCAAGAACCGTCTGAAACTCCAATTCCAGGAGAACTCCAGTTCCAGGGAAATCCGACACCCTCTTCTGACCTCCGCGGCATTGCGCGACACGGGTGCACAGACCTGCATGCAGACAGCACATTCATACACATAAGAAATAAATAATAAAAAAAAAAATTAAAAAAAAAAAGAAATGTCTCACTGTGTACCAGGAAAAGCCACCAGACAACGACCAAACCTTAGATATATTCACATAGAGGATAAATAAATGAAATATGTAACCAAGGCAAACAGTGAGGGTCATCTACAAAATGGGAAGAAAAATCCAACTGGACTCAGAGACTTCTAAGTACCAGCAGATATAGACAGGAAATTACTGTACCTAAAGAATCTTAAGGGGAACGGTGCGCCAAGATTCTGATAGCCAGCCAAATTATTACTTACGTAATAGCAATAAAAAGAATGCTGCAAGAGAATCTAATTGAAGCTGTAATCCAGTCTAGCAAAACATGAAATCCACTCTCAAATGTGGTCTTTGCGCAAAAAGGCTGGCAGAGAGCACTGATCTCACTCAAACAAACTCTAGTCATGACCTACTCTGTACTGTTAAAATTAGCCCATTTTTCACGGTAAAAGCTGCCCAATTCTGCTCGATTGTCTCCTCCAACTATGCCAGAAAGGAAATACATTAAAGAAAACCTTTCCTGAGTGAAATGATCTTACATTATAGAAAACGTTTGGTTTATAGCTTATCTTGGAGGATTAGTATGTCCCAGAAACTCCCCTAAATGGATAATGGTAATCACTTGGCATATTGTCAGAGAACTGGTCCAGGTACACGATGACCCAAGCACTGGCGTTGGTGCTGAAAGTCACTTGCCCTGTGACCTGGACAAGCACTTTACTTTGAAATTCACTTGAAAATTAAAAGACAATCTGCAACAGGCATGGTGGCGCACACCTTTAATCCCAGCACTCCAGAGGCAGAGGCAGGCAGATCACTGTGAGTTCAAGGCCACCCTGGTCTACAGAGCGAGCTCCAGGCCAGCTGGGACTAAAGGGGGACCCTGTCTCAAAAAAACCACCACCACCACCAACAACAACAACAAAAAGACAACCTGCATAGTCCACCTGGAACTGTAAGGATCAAATGGAATGTGGAGGTTCTTTGGGCTCTTTAAGAAGGCTATAAAACCATGTCACTAGATAAAAAGAAGCTCTGTACTACGTATCCAAAATCAGATATTTAGAGACAATCAGATGGTTGCCACGGATCCGTCTCTATTTCCCGTCATTTCTCTATATTTTAAAGCCATCTCTTAGCACTATAAAAAAATTCAGTACTGCTGTAGCTCTTGACCTGAATTATTACTAATTTGAAGATAAGGATATCTTAAGAAATTTTCAAGATGTTTTCCCACCGCCCACAGTAAATTTCCATCAGTTTTTCTCCTTGATGCAATGAATATGTATAATTACCTACTTTATGTGCTAGGCACTGTTTCAAGTAGTATACATGGCTCCTAAATGCTTACAACAGAGTAAATGAGAGGGCATTATAGAGAAATGGAGAAGGATTCTTCTGCAAAGGGGTCAATGTCGACTTACTTCATAACCCAGATGTAGAAACTCCAAAAAGAGCTAGACACACGTGGAGACATTCCGAGGATCATGCACGGTCAGGACAAAGGAGACAGAAACATTCCAGTAAAGCGGAGAGTAAATGCTGAGAATGCAAGACATTCCTGAAACTCTTCTTATGGTTGCTTTAGAAGAGAATTAATCTTCTTGATGATGGAAACAAAAGACAGGAGCAGCTGGAATATTCCAGGCTCAGAGGACACAAGCAAGCCCAAAAGATTATTAGTAAGGACTATGGATTAAATCATTCAAATGCCAAAATAAAGTACTGCGTTTGAAAAAAAGACTTGCAAAGACGGCTACAAGACTTTTATAACCAACCCTTATGTGTATTATGGGAGCATGTCAATCAATGGGCAACCCTCAAACAATAAAAGCAGTGTTCATCCAAGGCAACAGGTACCACAAGCTGGATCTGTTGAAAGTGTAAAGGAAGACGGATGGAAATTGAAGCCTAGAAAGATAGCAACATACTATCTGATGCTTATAAGGAAACTGGGGTCTTTACATATAAAGAGCCATTATTTTTACAGTTTTTCCATCACAAGAAAATAATCATATGGAATAGCTCAACCCTTAAGACACTGACTTGGACCTCCGACCAATGAGCCTCTCTCACCAGCCTCTTGGAAGTACACCAATATTTCTTTTTAGCTATTATGTGTGACCTCTGTAATGAGGTCTTTCTAAAGATGAAAGAAGATACTGGGCACTCAGGTAATAAAGGTGAATCAAAGAAAATCAGATACTGTGTAACTAAGAGAGGCAGAGTTGCAATCGAGCCAAGGGCGGCTTGTCAGAGCAAACTTCCCTCGGAAAAATCCTTCGCTGTGGTGGCTGTGGGGATAAAAGCACTGTCGCTATAGTATGACTGAAGGATGAGGAATATATCACAACTTACAACGTTTTTTTTTGAGACTGAGTCTTGTTTAGCCCAGGCTGGCCTCAAATTCCCTATTCTCCTGCCTGAACATCCAGAGTACTGGGATTACAAGTGTATACCACCATGCCTGGCTGCAAACTAAAACTTCTAAATCAGTGGATCTGACACTGAAACACTAGATGGAAGCATTTATATGGACAGTGAAGAAAAATATCCTGTGGTATTCGATAAGATGCTGGTTTGAATTTGGACTCTCTGATAGCTTCTGTTATTAAAGGTAAATAGAACATTTCTCTTCCCTTACCCCAAGTCCTCTTCTAAATCTTCTAACTTTTAGCAAAAAGGTTTATAAAATCAGATTGAGTATATAGCTCTAAAACTAGCTAAAATTAACAACGAAAGTTATGGAAACCTATAAAATTTTCAAAAATAAAGCAGAAAGAATACTTCCTTCTGGCAGTCTAGTTACAGTGAGTAAAGTGCACCACACAGGAACTTCTAAGTCCTAAGATAACTTCAAAGGAACAGAAGATGATGAAGGAACAGTGTCCGATTGCTTAACTTTTATGCACTTCCCAACCTTTATAAACTTGATATTGATGAGAAGGCAGTTTTTCACTTAAAATCTCTTTTTTAATTTTTTTTTGGGGTGCTTTTGAGACAGGGTCTCCCTGTAGCCCCAGCTGGCCTGGAACTAGCCCTGTAGACCAGGCTGGCCTTGAACTCCCAGAGATCCACCTGCCTCTGCCTCCTGAGTGCTGGGATTAAAGGCATGTGCCACCACGCCTGGCTTAAAGATGGTTCTTAGCCGCCATGTGGGTGCTGGGAATGGAACCCAGGTCCTCTGTAATAGCAGTTGGTGCTCTTAACCGCTGAGCCATCTCTCCAGCCCCATTCACTTAAAATCTTTGAAACCAACTTGGTAAGTGAGAAATTCCAAGACAACTTTTGGATTGCTTTAATTGGTGGAATGGATGTATACAAATGAATTTTAAAGAAAAATCGAAACAGATTAGATCTAACAAGAAAGTACCATACTGCAAAACGAGAAGAAGGTCAGATGGAAGACAGCCAAAGCCTAAAGCAGAGAGTGGAAGAGGGATGCACATGGGACAGACGAGCCTTGGGACTGACTTTTCAAGATGTGCTCCACTGATGCTTCCCACTCCCAGACTCCCCACGCCCTAGCTGGAGTGTTGGAATATATTCTGGTATTTGGTCAAGAAAAGCAATAATAGGATCTTCTGTACCTAGAATGAAGGAGGAGCTCAGAACCTTGAGAAGATTTCGGACACTAAACTCCACGATAACAAGATAGAGTCTATGGGCATAAGAACGCTAAGGAAGCACTGTGTTCTTTTTTGACAGGCACCAATGACGCCACAGCTAGATACTATGAAAAATTACTCAAGCTGCTGCTTTACTGCGAGATCTGACCGGAAGAACTACAGGAGGGGCTCCATCAACCCAGCAGAGAAGAAATAACACACTCAAGCATTGGGAATAACGATAATGCCATACTTCATATTTGGTAAAGAAAAACTCTCTGGTTGACTTGCAGAAGATAATCTTTCTTCACAGCGAGGGCCACAGCATTCAGTTTTCTAGAAAGTTCTATTAGTCTTGATCTTGTCCCTATAAAGAAAAGAATCCATAGAGTTTTTAAGTATAACATCCTCTATTTTTAACCAAAACTTATTCAGAATATCTACAGCAATAATTTTTCAAAAAACTCTGAATTATTTTCTATACTTACATACAGAAAAAGTCTCATATAATTACCAATGTAAACTTTAAAACAGTTCTTTACACTCAATTAAAAACCTGATTAGAAGTGTAAAGTGACTGTTAATGCATAGGAATTTCTTCTTGGTGTGAGAAATCATCTAAATTTAGACAGTGGTAAGGATTGCAAAAGTGAATAGACACAAAACACCTGAACTGTATACTCTAAATGACATGGTATAAGAATTATATCTCTTGGGGCTGGAGAGATAGCCTAGCGGTTAAGAGCACCGACTGCTCTTGCAGAGGACCCGGGTTTGATCCCCAGCACCCACATGGCGGCTAAGAATCGTCTGAAACTCCAATTCCAGGAGAACTCCAGTTCCAGGGGAATCCGAGACCCTCTTCTGACTTCCGAGGCATTGCACGACACGGGTGCACAAACATGCAGACAGTACATTCATACACATACAAAAATAAATAAAATTATAAAAAGAATTATATCTCAATAAAGCTGTCACTTCAAAAACTAGAGAATAAATTTTCTTAGGACTCTTTATATACAAACATCTACTTTCTCATTCCTACTGCTTTCCTAATCTTTACCAAATATCTTATTTATACAGTTCAATGGCTTTAATTGTCAGGCTAACCATTTTACAATTTCATTCTTTGCTAAAATTTGTTAAGCTGCTTAGAAGTTTTGTTTTTTTTGAAACAAGATCTCACTATGTAGTTCTACCAGGCTTAGAACTTGCTATGTAGACCAGGCTGGGCTTGAACTCACAGAGATCCACCTGCCTCTATGTTCCCACCTGCCTCTGTGTCCCCTGTGCTGGAATTAAAGGCGTGAGTCATGATGCCCACCCAGCTAGAGTATTTTGAATTGCCCCGGAAACAGTATTCAACTAAAGCTATCATTCTACAGCCCAAATGACTCTTGTTAAAGATGGCTTGTGGACCATCCAAATTACTCCACCAAGCTGAGTAACAGTTAAAATTAACTGGCCAGGGGCTGGAGAGATGGCCTAGCGGTTAAGAGCGCCGACCGCTCTTACAGAGGACCCAGGTTCGATCCCCAGCACCCACATGGCAGCCGAGAACCATCTGAAACTCCAATTCCAGGAGAACTCCAGTTCCAGGGGAATCCGACACCCTCTTCTGACCTCTGCGGCATTGCACGACACGGGTGCACAGACTTGTATGCAGACAGTACATTTATACACATACAAAAATAAATAAAATAAAATAAAAATAAAAACATTAACTGGCCAAACTTGATGCCCAACATGTTGGGTTATATACAGACTAAAAATGGAATCATAGAAAACTGATCTGACACGGGCTTTCAAGATACTCAGCTTACCACTGAGAATGGTGAATGTGTGTGTGTGTGTGTGTGTGTGTGTGTGTGTGAGTGGAACTAAGAGAAAAAGAGATGTAATCAAGTCTGTGTAGCTGGCCAGAGCACAACTCCTCCAGGTGGGGGATGATCACCCACTGTAACAACAGCAGGGAAAAGTTCATTGCTACTATCATAGGACTGATGGTGGATGACTAAGCCCCTCTAGCTTTCATTATTTAAGATGAGTGGCCTGGAGATCCATCATAATATTTCTGTAGGTAAAAACAAACATCAGTACAGATGCTCTTTAGCCTTTACACCACTCACCAGAAAACACTAGTCCTAACTGTACCGTGCAAAACTGCAAAGCTATATAAACTTTATTTGCACACAAATGTTTCTACTCTGTTATGTTAGAGATGTTAAGAATCAAAGTTTGTGGGACTGGAGGGATGCATCCCTCAGCGATGGAGAGCACTAGCTAGCCGGGCGTGGTGGTGCACACTTTTAATCCTAGCACTTGGGAGGTAGAGGCAGGCGGATCTCTGTGAGTTCAAGGCCAGCCTGGTTTACAGAGCAAGTATCAGGACAGCTTGAGTATAGGGAGACCCCATCTCAAAAAGACCAAAAAAATAAAAAAATAAAAAGAGCAGAAGACCTGGGTTTGAACGCCACATGGTGGCTAACGACCATCTGTAATTCCAGTTCCAGGGGATTCAATGCCCTCTTCTGTTCTCTGTGGGTACTGCATGACACAGGCACACATAATACAACCATGATATTCATCCATATAAAATATAAATAAAAATTAAAAGGAACCAAAGTTTATATGGTAAGATTGTATACAATAAAAATATTAGGGAGAAATAATGAAATGTTAAAAAGTAATCAAAATATAGCTGGGCGTGGTGGCGCACACCTTTAATCCTAGCACTTGGGAGGCAGAGGCAGGCGGATCTTTTTGAGTTCAAGGCCAGCCTGGTCCACAGAGTGAGTGCCAGGACAGCTGGAGCTACAGGGAGACCCTGTCTTGTAAAGACCAAAAAAAACCCCCTCAAAATATCAATACGAACTTACGTGCATGTGTGTGTGTATGTGTGTTTGTGTGTAGGTAGGTATGTATGAAAAGAGCTATACTTTATAGGGGAACATCAGTCAATTATCTAATAATGATTTTTCTTTTAAAGATCATAGCTGGGCATGGTAGTTCACTCCTTTAATCCCAGGACTCAGGAGAAAGAGGCAAGCAGATCTATGTGAGATCGAGGCCAGCCTGGTCCACATAGAATCCAGGCCAGTTGGGGCTATAGGGAGATACTATTTCAAAAAGACAAAAACAAAACAAAACAAAACAAAAAACATCATTTGGGTGGGGTATGGTAGCAAGCACTTTTAATCCCAGCACTCAGGAGGCAGATATAGGTGGATCTCTGGGAGTTCAAGACCAGCCTGGTCTATATACCAAGTTTCAAGTCGACTACATGGTTAGACCCTGTCTCAAAAAGAAGCAACCCCCTGCCCACAAACCACATCATAAACAAACAAAAAAGAGAGAAAAGGCCATTTTATAAAAACTAATAAAATGACTGACTTCAGGACAATATGACTGCTTCCTTTCCAATTTGGGTATCCTTTATTTTCTTGATGTTCTGGCTAGGACTTTCAATACTATGTTGAATAAGAGTGGTGAAAGTAAGTACCGTTGTCAGGCCAAAATGACCAACTGAGGTAAAAGCCATTAGGTGAATGGCTGATGGGTTAGTAAAATAATACCACCCAGATCAGCTTCTAGTGAATAAAGGGGAAATTATACCATAGAGGCCTCAGACAGCCATCACCTAAATTATGGTCTACCTTAGTGTCACTGATGGTGGATCAAGCAGAAATCACAGGTCTCAACATGTAATTCTGCAGCAGTGCCAATGGAGTATTCTAGCCCCAAAAATGCTCTATTGAGAGCCTTTACATCAACTTCTGATTCACAGCAAATGCGGGAATGAGGAACAAGCTAAATGATATTTTCTAGAAGAAACTAAACTAATCAAGGTGGGATGCTTTGCAGGACAACTGGCACAGCCTTTTAACAACAGCACTTTCTGGTTCTAAAGCAACTTGAGACGACTCAGATGTATTATGAGGTCCTGGAATGGATCCCAGTTTGGATATAAATCAGGAAAATTTTAATACGATGAAAGCTACTGACACTGAAAAGTAGAGATGGTTAAATGAAACAAAAACATGTTGTTAAACTGTATGAAAAGCATGAACTCACTTGGGGAATGCACACTTGTGCACTCGCAAACACACAGAAAATTATGTAAGAGAATATATATATACATATATACATATATGAAGTTGTATTGGTAGCTGTGTGAGTTGTGGAAATATAATGGTTTCTTCTTTTTGCACTAGGGATATATATATATCCTTTCCATTAACAACAGGTTATTTTTATTTTTTTTGGTCTTTTTAAAATTTATTATTTTTTATGTGTATGAGTGTACTGTCTGCATGTAGGTTGGTGCACCTGTGTAGTGCAATTCAGCGGAGGTCAGAAAAGGGTATTGGATTCCCCTGGAACTGGAGTTAAAGACGGTTCTTAACCGCCATGTGGGTGCTGGGAATCGAACCTGGGTCCTCTGCAAGAGCAGTTGGTACTCTTAACTGCTGAGCCATCTCTCCAGCCCCTATTTTTTGGTCTTTTTGAGATAGGGTCTCCCTGTAGCCCCAGCTGGCCTGGAACTCACTTTGTAGACCAGGCTGGCCTTGAACTCACAGAGATCCGCCTGCCTCTGCCTCCCAAATGCTAGGATTAAAGGTGTGTGCCACCATGCCTGGCCACAACAGGTTATTTTAAATTGAATAAACAGAACCTTTACTCTTGGAAGTAGAATTGGAGCTTAAAGAATATTAAAAAAAAAACCCTATAAACCAAAGACTGGATTATTTTCCTTATTAACATAAAATATCCGCAGCTGTTGTTTTATGATTTAACAATTTTATATATAGCAGAGAACTCACTGCCCACTACTTTAAGTGTACAGCTCTGTGGCATTGGGTATATTCACACTGTTGTGCAACCATTACCATTATCTATACCAAGAACTTTTTCATCACTGAAAACAGAAACTCTGTACTCATTAGCAATTCTTCATTCCCCCCTTCCCCCACCTGACTCTTGGTACCCACCCTTCTATTTTCTGATTCTATGAATATGATTACTGTAGTTATCTTATAAAAGTGGAATAACACTATCTGTGCTTCTTGGAAAGGCTTATTCCATACAATGACTTCCAAGATTCATCCACATGGAAGTATATATCCAAATCCCCTTCCTTTTAAAGAACAAATAATATTCCATTGTATGAATACTACGTTTTATTTGTCCTAATTGATCATTTTAACTCTTTTTTCAGTTTTAACCCAGAAAATTTCTCCAGGGGTGCTAAAGAGTTGGCTTGGTGGTTAGGAGCACTGGCTGCTCTTGCAGAGGACTTGGACAAGGTGACTAAACTGTCTGTCACTCCAGGGGATCCAACACCTTTTCCTGGCCTCCATGTGTATACTACATGCACATGGTGCACTTACATAGATAGAGGCAAAACATTCATACACATAAAATAAAATAAAATAAAATGTAAATAATAAAACTGTTCCTTTAAGATTTTTCTCAGGGGCTGGAGAGATGGTTCAGTGGTTAAGAGCACTGGCTGCTCTTGCAGAGGACCCAGGTGCAATTCCCAGAATCCACATGGCAGCTAAAAACTGTCCATAACTCCAGTTCTAGGGGAATCCAATACCTTTTTCTATCCTCTGTGGGCAGTGCATGATACAGGTGCACTTAAAACATGTGTAGGCAATACATTTATACATATAAAAAGTGAAAATAATAAAATATAAAAATTGTGGGGGGGGGCTGGAGAGATGGCTCAGCGGTTAAGAGCACCAACTGCTCTTGCAGAGGACCCGGGTTCGATTCCCAGCACCCACATGGCGGCTAAGAACTGTCTTTAACTCCAGTTCCAGGGGAATCCAACACCCTCTTCTGACCTCTGCGGCATTGCACAACACGGGTGCACCAACCTACATGCAGACAGTACATTTATACACATAAAAAATAAAAAATAAAAAATAAATAAAAATTGGGGCTGGAGATGGCTCAGTGGTGAAGAACACTGACTGCTCTTGCAGAGGACCTGGGTTCAATTCCCAGCACCCACGTGGCAACTAACAACAGTCTATAAATCCAGTTCCAGGGGAATCTGACACCCTCTTCTGACCTTCAAGGGTGTTACACGACATGGGTGCACTTACATACATGTAGGCAATATACTCATACACATAAAAATAATGAATAAAATATTAAACATAAATAAATAATAAAATATAAAACCTTTTTTTCTGTTATGCTCTAAGGATGACAACAAACTACAAAACTAATTGCTTTTAAAATAATATTCAGAGCAGCAAAAGCCCTGGCCGCCTGCTAATACCTACAGAATGCACGGATTCCTAGGACACTGGGACATTTACTGAAATGATGACTCTAGCTACCCAATTCTTGTTTCTCCTTCTGTTTGGCATATAATAGTCTTTCCATTTTGCTTTTCAATGCTAAAACCACAAAAATTATCAGTAACTTGTCTGGCTGGTGCTCTTTTGGACAAATCAGATACTTTATAATGGAATCAAAGTGCTTCATTACTGTTTAGCCTTGTATTTTGATGCATCTCTTGGTTCACTGCTGGGGTTGCTCCAGTCATCAGCTTCAGGAGTGGTCTTGTAATGGCGCCACGCAGACTTATTGAAAACTGGCAGCCTTTCAAATGATTCACTTGAAAGAGCCTATTAGAAAAAATATAAACACTATAGGTCCATGATGTTGTTTTTCGCACATGAAACACAGATTTTACTATATTAAATAGCAGTAGCCATAACATATATATTTGAAATGATATTAAAATCTTATTTTAGGGTTTACTTAGACTGCCCGGGGATGGGGGCTTGAAGCTTTGTTTTTTTGTATTTTTGGGACAGGGTCTCTCTTCAGTCCTAGCTGGCCTGGAGCTTGCTATGTAGATCAGGCTGGCTTTGAACTCACAGAGATCCTCCTGCCTCTGCCTCCCGATTGCTGGGATTAAAGGCGTGCACCACCACACCCAGCTTGAAGCTTTTTTAAATGAGTGAAGTCATTTGCTCACCCATTCAAAATCAGTACTGATATATACATGACAGGAACAAAATGCATTTTAATTTAGTTAGTACTGCTTTGAGGTACTCAATATTTTTGACAATATGTTCTAAGATCAAGCATTTTTGTTCAACAGGCAATTGCTTCCCTAAGAGGGCTCAGGAAGAAATAAAGTCTCATTCATATCAGATGTATAAAGATGCCATCAAGTGAGATCAGACATCACCTCACCCAGGGCCTGGGAATGCAGCTCAGTGGTAGAGAGCATGTACAGCATACAGGGGGCTCTGGGTTTCATGCCTAGCACCAAACCAAGCAAACAGGTCACATCATTGAGATGCACTGACATCTAAGATATCCAAATTAAGTTAAGTTCTGCAGAGTATCACTTGTAGAATACTATGCCATAGTTAAAAAGAACAAGTCAATTCAATATGAACTGGTATGAAAAGATCCACACGATACAGTCCAAAGTTAAGAAATAAAACCAGCTCCTGGAATTTCTTTTAGATTAGGTTCTTTAATATATTTATAAATGCAGAATCAACGCTATCACAGTGTTGTGTTTGTTTTGATTTTGTGATACTGGATTTGGAATCCAGGCCCTCTTGTGCCTGCTAGGCAAGCTCTGTACCACTGAGCTACATCTTCAGCCTCTATAAATGCAGAATCAACTCCTAGAGGATCTGGAGAACCAGGACCAACAGTTCGACTCTGGAGAAGAGAGAAGTGTGGTTTCGGGCCAATGGCAGCACACTTCCTTTTCCTTTCAGAAGCTTTGAATTTGTACTGTTTGCCTCTGTGACCTACTGAAATAATATATTAAAATTCTAGAATTCTGAACTAGAAGTCTAACACCACTAATATATGATAAAACTGCTACAGAGAACCTGCTTCTTATTTTAAATACCCATTATTATGGTTCTGTTGATTTTTTAAATTACTGTATAAAGTAATAGGTTTTATTAGGGTGTCTTCATACATAATTTGGTCTTGCTGATTCTCTTCCCTACCTCTTCTCTCCCATCCCCATCTGTCTATCCCCCATACCCTTCCAATTCTACAAGCCCCATTTCCACTTTCCTGTCACCTACACTTTACTACCTTTCCCCATCCTCAAAGCCTTTTCCTCCCTCTCATGAACCTCTATATTTTTATGAGCTACACTTACTCATCTCCACACATATAAAATTAAAAGTTAGGATCTGTATGAGAGAGCATGTGGAATTTGTCTTTCTGAGTCTGGGTTACCTCACTTAATATAATGAACGTGGAGATCAACATTTTACATAACCATATTATCATCCCTGAATACTTTTGTTTGTTTGGTTTTTTGATTTTGAAGACAGTCTCACACTCCATAGTGCTGGGATAAGTAGTGTGAGTCACCACACCTGGCCTGCATTCTCACAAGTTGGGAAATTGGATAAAGTTCTTTTTGAGACAGGACAGGATCTCCCTGTACCCCCAGCTAGCCTACAAATCACCATGTAGACCAGTGTGGCTTCAATCTCACAGAGATCTACTTGCCTCTGCCTTCCAAGTGCTGGGATTAAAGGCATGCACCAACATGCCTGGAAAAATGAGTAAACTTTTAAAATAAAAAGGACTAAAAGCCTTCACATCATTGAAAAAAAATCTATCTCCTTTTAAAGCTAGGTCTTTTAATGGACATACAATGTTGAAAAACTTTAATTTAGCTGTATGGTTCTAAAAATGAGAGATTTAACTTTTTTGTGGTCTTTAGTCTCAGCTGGCCAGGAACTCGCTATGTAGACCAGGCTGGCCTTGATCTCAGAGAGATCTGCCTGCCTCTACCTCCCGAGTACTGGGATTAAAGGCATAAGCCACCACGCCCGGCCAGAGAAATTTAATTTTTTTATCTCCATGTTTCATACTTGGCTATGTCTGACCATAAAAATCAAGAGAGAAGCATACCGTGGTTTTCATAAATCTGAGCTTTAACAGATGATACAGCATTCTTCTCAACTGGTTAAGGAAACTTCCAGCTTTCAAAAGCAGAGGCAGGCTGGGTGTGGTGGCACATGCCTTTAATCCCAGCAGAGGCAGGGGGATCTTTGAGAGTTCAAGGCCAGTCTGGTCTACAGAGTGAGTTCCAGGCCAGCTGGGGCTACAAGGAGATCCTGTCTCAAAATTACGCAAATAAAAAAGCAAAGAGGCCTTTTTCCTTATACTAACAGAAACAAAACACAATACCTTCAGATAAATGACAGCATCAGTACCCACTCCTTCCATGGAATACAGTTTGAGGTCTCCCTGAAAATATCTGGCATACAATCGAGAAATTGGCAAGCCATAACCAAATCCAGCCTATTAAGAGAAGAAAATTAACAGATGAAACTGGTACAAATGCGTCACAGATGACCATTTAGAAAAGATTAAAATGAGCCGGGCGTGGTGGCGCACGCCTTTAATCCTAGCACTTGGGAGGCAGAGGCAGGAGGATCTTTGTGAGTTCAAGGCCAGCCTGGTCTACAATGTGAGTTCCAGGACAGCAGGGGCTACACGGAGACCCTGTCTCGAAAGGACCAAAAAAAAAAAAAAAAAAGATTAAAATGAAACCTTAATCCAGATTTAAATCAAATTATTAACTCAGCCTTTACAATGGTATGAATGTTTATCTACGACCAAAAAAAAATGTCCTCGTTTTTACTCTGAGGAAAAAAAAAACAAAAACCCTCAAGTTTGGTTGGATGACAGAAAAATTCCCATTTTTGACTAATGTTTTTATTTATTTATTTATTTTTTATTTTATTTTTTTTTTGAGACAGGGTCTCCCTTTAGTCCCAGCTGGCCTGGAACTAGCTCTGTAGATCAGGCTGGCCTTGAACTCACAGATTCTGCCTCTGCCTCCGAGTGCTGGGATTAAAGACATGCATTATCACCCCCAGCGACTAATGCTTTTTTTATTTTGTATGTGTATGAATGTACTGTCTGCATGTAGGTTTGTGCATCCATGTAGTGCAATGCTGCAGAGGTCAGAAGATGGTGTCGGATTCCCCTGGAACTGGAGTTAAAGACGGTTCTCAGCCGCCATGTGGGTGCTGGGGATCGAACCCAGGACCTCTGCAAGAGCAGTTGGTGTTCTTAACTGCTAGGCCATCTCTCCAGCCCCAACTAATGGTTTGTTTTTTTTTTAATTTTTTTATTTATTTCCGTATGTGTATGAATGTATTGTCTGCATGCAAGTCTGTGCACCCGTGACGTGCAATGCCGCGGAGGTCAGAAGAGAGTGTTGGACTCCCCTGGAACTGGAGTTCTCCTGGAATTGGAGTTTCAGACGGCTCTCGGCCGCCATGTGGTTGCTGGGGATCGATCCCGGGTCCTCTGCAAGAGCGGTCGGCGCTCTTAACCGCTAGGCCATCTCTCCAGCCCGATTTTTTAAAAAGCATTTTAAAGTAAAATTTTAGCTATGTCCGAACATAAAATCTAGGGTAACTTTTTTTTTTTGAAACAAGGTTTCACATATCTTGGGCTAGCCTTGAACTTGCTACGTAGCTGAGGTTGACCTGGAACTTCTGATCCTCTTGCTTCCATCTCTTGAGTACTGGGATTACAGGTGTATATGTCCATGTCTAGTTAATGTAGTGCTGGGGATGAAACTCAAGGCTTCATCCATGCTAGGCAAGCATTCCCAATGGAGCAAGCCCTAAGGTTTACCCCGCAAATGTGAATATCCAACCAGGTAGAATATGATCTGACAAAACAAAACCACGTTCACTTCCAAGTTCTGTTATCAAATTTCCCTGCTGCCTCAAGTGAGAACTAATAGCCATAGGAGTTGAAATCTGCCAGTAATAAGGCTAAAACGCTGAAAAGAAAAATAGTTCCTTAGAGGTTTCTTCCTAAGGTTCTAGAAAAGCTACAGTATGTTTATATAGTACATATAAGATGTTTTTATTAAGAAAAAATTTAGTATTTTTTTCTTTTTCTCTGTCATTAAATTCTGATAAGTCTAAAACAGGTTTTTAAAACAAAAGGTCACAGATATTGACAAGAATAAGAACAACTGAGACTAAATTCAGTGACTTGAGGTCACAGATGGCCATGGATGCTGTCACAGCAAGCTTCTTTGCCTCTGATTAACTCTAGGATCAAGGAAGAGGACCTGAAGAAGAGAGGACCATGGCCATATGTGCTTTTTGCCTCTGACAGACTTAAGTTGAAATCTACTTTTTTGTATGACTGAGCAGTTCATTCACCTTCTAAAAACTTTTTTTATCAAGTAATAAAAAGTTTACCTCCAAGCTGCTTATAAGGATACCATGATATAATCATCTGTGTGCAGAAGCTAACAGAGAGCTAAATGAGGAGCTGGTGAGCTGGCGCAGCAGCTGAAGTGCTGGCTGACAAACCTGAGCTGCTGCGCTTGATTCCTAGGACCCACGCAAAAGTGGAAGAAGACAAATAACTTCACAAAATTGTCCTCTGATGACCCTAAATATCAAACAATCAACAAGTGTCAGCTCAGCAGATACTCCCCAAAAGGACGCACATTTATGTGCATGGAGATCAGGATGTGCCCTGCTCTAAGTTACTCCACAGTGTATAAAACAATGGCTTTCAGGCTGTTTGCCATGGATAACTAGTCTACAAAGCATCGTTTGACTCCACTTTTAATGTAAATACAGAGGCAGGATGACTCTGTACCTCAGTGTACATGTAGACACCTCCTAACACTAGCAGTAGGGTACACACTAACATTCCAAAAGCAGAAAGGTACCACCTATAAACTTATCAGAGTAGACATGGACATATTAAAATCCTATCAGGTGCTGCAGACCAGCCAGTGGTGTGCCAGCATTCCACACTAGAGGACCTGGGTTGAACTCCCTAGTACTTCCTAAACTAAGGTGGTGGCACACAGGTCTGTCCTCCAATCAGAAAGATCAACATGTTCAGCCACCTGGACATCATGAGACTCTGTCTTTTTTTTTAATTTTTTTTTTAAATTTTATTTTCGTATGTGTATGAATGTACTGTCTGCATATAGGTCTGTGCACCCGTGTTGCACAATGCTTCGGAGGTCAGAAGAGGGTGTCGGATTCCCCTGGAACTGGAGTCAAAGACGGTTTTCAGCCGCCATGTGGGTGCTGGGGATTGAACCCTGGTCCTCTGCAAGAGCAGTCGGTGCTCTTAACCACTAGGCAATCTCTCCAGCCCTGAGACTCTGTCTTAAAACTACCTCCACAGAAGATGGAAAAACCTCCCATGCTCATGGATTGGGAAAATTAACATTGTAAAAATGTCCATTTTACCAAAAATCTTGTATAGATTTAATGCAATCCCAATTAAAATCCCCAAGAGTTTCTTCACAGGCTTGGAAAAAAAATCATCAATTTCATTTGGAAAAACAAAAGACCCTGAATAGCCAAACAATCCTGAGTGAAAAGAGCAATACAGGGGGGCATCTCTATACCAGACTTCAAACTATACTACAGGGCTATAGTCATAAAAACAGCCTGGTACTGGCACAAAAACAGACCTGTTGACCAATGGAACAAAACTGAAGATCCAAATCTGAGCACATACAATTTCAGCCATCTTATATTTGACAAGGGGGCCAAGAAGCCACAATGGAGAAAAGACAGCATCTTCAGCAAGTGGTGTTGGCAAAACTGGATCACCACTTGTAGAAGAATGAAATTAAACGCCTACCTCTCGCCCTGTACAAAATTCAACTCCAGATGAATTAAAGACCTCAACGTGAAACCCCAAACTCTGAAGGCGATAGAAGAAAAAGTTGGCCGCAGACTACAAGACATAGGCGTAGGAAAAGACTTCCTAAATCAGACAGCAGCTGCACAAGAATTAAGGTCAACAATTGACAAATGGGACCTCATCAAACTCAAAAGCTTCTGTACATCAAAAGAAACAATCAAGGAAGTGAAGAGAAATCCCACAGAGTGGGAGGAAACCTTCACTGCAGATACATCTGACAAAGCATTGATCTCCAGAATATATAAACTACTCAAAAAACAAAGAAAAAAGAAAACAAATGACCCACTCAATAGATGGAGCAAAGAACTGAACAGAGACTTCACAAGTGAGGAATTAGAGATGTCTGAGAAACACCTCAAGAACTGTTCAACATCACTAATCATTAAGGAAATGCAAATGAAAACCACTTTAAGATATCATCTTACTCCAATAAGACTGGATAGGATCAAGAAAACAAATGATACCAAGTGCTGGAGAGGTTGTGGGGAAAGGGGAACACTCATCCACTGCTGGTGGGAATGTAAACTCGTACAGCCACTATGGAAAGCAGTGTGGAGAACCCTTGGAAGACTTGGAATGAACTTGCCACCCGACCCAGCCATACCACTCCTGGGCATGTACCCTCAAGACTTACGCCACCACAGAGATACATGCACGGCCATGTTTATTGCAGCTCTCTTCACAATAGCAAGTAGCTGGAACCAACCTAAATGCCCCTCAACTGACGAGTGGATAGAGAAAATGTGGTACATCTACACAATGGAGTTCTATGCAGCAGTAAAGAAAGATGACATCATGAGCTTTGCAGGAAAATGGCTGGAGCTAGAGACATCATGCTGAGTGAAGTAATACAGTCCCAGAAAAACAAACGACGAATGGTATCCCTCATCTGTGGATGCTAGTGCCAATTACCCAGTTGTAAGTATTTCTTGTGTAGGGCCCCCTTATCTTTTGTACAAAGCAGTTGGGCATAATGCATATTGGAAACAACAACAACAACAGAAAGGACTGCATCAAAGAACTGACTGAAACAGTGAAAAAAAAGACTGAGAGAAAGATGCAGGGCATGTATCGCAGAATACATAATCTGGGTTGGGGTGGGGGTAAAGGAAAGGGCAATATGTTTAAATGGAACTGAAAATGATGTATGAAAAAAAAAAACCATCTCCACAAGAAGAAAATTAGATCTTGGGCCAATGAGATGGCTGAGTAGAACAAGGAGCTTGTTGTACAAGCCTGACAACCTGAGATTGATTCCTGGAACCCATATACAGGAGAAGGAGAGAACTGACTCCACGAAGTGTCCTCTAACCTCCACAAGTGCAACTCCCCATGTCACACATACATACTAATATCAAAATTTAAAAATCCTATTAGAAAAATCGGGCAGGCCTTATCAAACACACTGGACAAAGGAAGGGCACAATACCCTTACCTGGACTCCATAAAGAGAAGGACCCTAGCACTGCAATGGTGATGGCCTCCACAGACTTATCATCCAATTGCCTAGTGTGTGAGTCAAGAGACCCACAGGCAGAGAACACCCAACTGTCACTTGGGCCTTCAGCTCAGTGCAGTCCCCACTGCTGACTGCCTACAAATTGCCAAAAAGCTATTTGGACTGGCCCTGGGCTTTGCCTCCACAGTCCTACACCTCACCCCAGGATCCTGTATGGCTGCCACTCAACTCAACTCAACTCTACTGTTACTTGCTTCTAGCATCTCTACAACTGGGTTCTTTAATATCCTATCTAATCACCTGCAGTGATGCTCTTTACATGTGTATCAGTGCTCTGCTTCCTGTAAGGTCTCTTTAAACTCCCTGAATTCTGCTGCAGCCTCTTTAATCCTCTTGTAGCCATCCTGTAGCCTGCATATATACATATAGATATGGATCTAATTACTGTGTGATGTATAATGTGTGACCTGAGAGTTAATATTAGTAATTAAGATTGGAATAAAAAAGTGTTTGCCAATGGTCAGCTATCAAAGGAAATGAGGACTAGTTAACAAAATGCAGCCAATGAAACCAACATTGTAGAAAGACACAAACCTGTCAGTGTAGACTTCTGGCACAGCATACTAATGACAATGTCATCAAGGCACAAACATGTAAAACTCTAGGTCATTTGGAAATTGTTTTCTAGTACTATATAGCCATGTACCCACTTTAAAGCTGAGGACAGTTTAGTCAATGGGAGAGATGCCTTTCTTTAAAATCAGCCACATAGTATACTGGCAAGATCATAGACGTAGTCAGCACCAGCTCTACTATTAATTAGCTTTGATCCTGTGCAAGGTGCTAACCTCATTTCCTCATCTATATAATGGGAAGGTAGATAAATATTTAAAGATCCCTTTAATTCTTTGGTTTCACAAAGAAAATGAGATAAACAGCTATCCTCAGGATGTTATTTTAAGACCTAGAATAAGATAATCCATATTCCTTTTAAATAACTAGGGGAAGATGCAAAATTTATTTATAGTGTAATGTCTTTTTTCCTTTTGATGTTTATTTAAGTAGGTACGAGAACCTGGTCAGGGCAATACCCTTCCAAATTGATCTTTTATGAATTTCTTGAATCCTATATAAATGACTTCGTCTGTTTTCCACATGCTGAGTTAACAAACTCTACCTCAAATAACGATGCAAAGTGTTTGATTTTATTCATACAAATAAAATATAATCTTATGTGCTTATCAGTCAGGTAGGACTTTAAAATGAAACTTAATTTATACCCTGAGCCATTTTGCAGACTGATAGATATGTTGCTGTGTTTAATGACAAAGGGTTCAATTGTTGTTTGTCAATTAGAAACACTCAGCAGGGGAAAAAAGTGTGGTCCTACCAGGATCTAAATGCTACCATGGTAACCAGAGGCTTTTCTCACTGCCTTAATAAAGCTGAAGGTTATTTCTAGAGCACTACAGAAAGAACTCTGAAAATGCATACACACCTATGTGTTTTGTACCTAGATTTAATGTGAAAATGTTAATGTTTTCCTAATCAAATATTTTAATTATATAAACAAATTTGCCAGTAGAGATTCCAAGGCTATGGGTGACTTGGGCTGCTATGGTATGCAGCACCGAAGTGTCCAGGACTGAGCTGCAACGCCACACTCTGCATTGTCCTTTTGCTCAGCCACTACAAACTCCTATCCCTACAAGGGTGCTGCTAGGTGATAAGTGGCTCTCCAGCAGCAGTCAGCACAGAGAAAAGCTTTTTCCTGCTGTATCTGAGAGTGACACACTCAGCTTAGAGTGTTTCTTAAACTCAAAAAGCACTCTAAGTCCAAAGAACTCACAAACTAAGTAGCTAAGGCAAAAAGGTCCCCTTCTCCCAGTCATACCCAAACATCCTCATTCAGATAAGGCTAGTACAAGCACCCAGGGAAATGGGGAGCTCTCTTCTCCTGTCTTAGGGACCTTTCCTTCTGTGGCAGTTTGCCATGCTTACCAAGGGGGCAGCCCTTGTAGGCTCCAGGCTGGGTCGAGGTGCAGTTGAGTACATGTAGTTAAAAAGACGGTCTATTTTTCGAAGTGGGACTCCACCACCTAGGTCACTTATCTGCAGTGTACAAAATGCCAAAGATACAGTCAATTATGCTTAAGTGGCAGGCTATAAGTTCATTAAATAAAGTAACATGCTAGAGGGCTCTCAAATGTATAAGAGTTTTGAAATCCCCCAGAAATGTGGTCCCTTTGGGAACAGTATAAACAAAGGCAATAGTGCAGTAAAATCTGACAAGCTTGGGGCTAAGGTCTTGTCACCAAGTTAACTTAAGCCAAGAATCCAACACAATAACGTGTTACCATGCAAGAGCAATACATTCTGACACATGAGTAACTTAGTATCATCATGCAAACATCACAGAGTGTGCGTATGCCAACTAAACTGGCTACGATAGACTCTCATGGGACCATGATTGTATGTATGGTTAGATCAGTCCTGATGGAAGCATGGATGCATGACTCTTCTCTTCCCTCTCATCCCTCAATGTCTACATACTATTAAATCAACTGATAATTAAAGCAAAAGTATAAATAAAACAGTTACCTTAATGGACAGGTCTTCTTTACCCAAAGTAACAAGTGTTTTAACAGCTGGGTATTTCTTTTCTCTCTCATCATATAGTTCCACTGTTGCTCTCATTGAGTTCTAAAATAATAAGGTCTTTTTTGAAAAACTATGCTGCAGACTCAAAAAAACCACAATTAAATGCATTCATTATTTTTGGTGCTGAGCGTGAAACCCAGAGCCTTGCCCATGCTAAGAATGTACTCTACCACTGAACTATATCCTTAACCCCTCAAACCACAATTTTTAAAAAGAAACAAGATTACCTATGCTCAGCAATTCTCTTGTGGGGCCAATATTGGTCATATTTCTGTGGATTTCTCCTCTACAGAGCTTGGTTAAACATGTATGTTTATCAAGGAAAACTTTCCTGATGTTCTGTTTTGCATTTCGTTTTAGCTCCATCCCACATGTTAAATACTGTTTACCTTCTTCCTTCTTTTTTTTGAGTTAGGGTTTTTTAATTATTCAACTCAACCTAGAGAGATTTTTTATAACATATGTAATATAGCTACAGTAGTTGATTTGTGCATTTTAAATTCTGTTTGTCAGTTGCACTTACAAAGCACCCCCCCAAAGGTAGAAAAACTGAAAGGACTCATGTTTCCCATAAAAATTAATCATGTGGCTGAAAATAAGAAAAAGAAAAATCAGTTTAAAAATAGTCTGGGACTGGACAGATGGCCTAGCAGTTAAGAGCACCAACTGTTCTTGCAGAGGACCCAGGTTTGATCCCCAGCACCCACATGGTGGCTGAGCACCGTCTTTAACTCCAGTTCCAGGGGAGTCTGACGCCCTCTTCTGACCTCCACGGCATTGCATGACACAGGTGCACCAACCTACATGCAGACAGTACACTCATATACATAAAAATAAATAAATAAATAAATAAATAAATAAATAAATAAATAAATGGCCTGAAAAAGCCAAAGGCCATGAAGGGCAAGTTCATAATGAATGCCCACCTCAGTGTTACCTCAGTAACATTCCCGTTCCTGGAAACAGATCGGCATGACTGACTCCTCAGGAGTTCAATTTAGTGTTTTCCCCATCAGAAGAGATGAAATTTGAGCTCAAATATTCGGTACCTGTAATACTGCTACTGTAAATGCTGCTAGCTACTGGGTAGTAAAAACAACAGCTTAGGCCAGAGTGAGTCTTGAAAATGTTTTTTGTTGTTGTTGTTTGTTTTAGTCTTTTTTTTCCTTTGTAGAACAGGCTTCACAGTTTTCTTTCCTGCCTCTATCAGATCTTCTGAATTGATTCAAATTCTAAAAGGGTTACAGGATCCCTCAGGACTGGAAGAACTACCTAATGCATCATCACAGTCAATGCTCAGAAGCAGAGACACACAGAAACGTGTTTTTTATTTTGATCTGGTTAACTACCAATAAAACCTTTGCTAGGTTTGAAAACTAAAAAGCGTCTCTAACCTCATAACTGAAGGAAAAACAGTATGGATTTTATGTAAGTCACTAAAACACAATTAAGTTTCAAAATCAGTATGTACTAATATTCACAAAACTATACTGTACACAGCAATTTTTCATCTCACAGTGTACGAATTAAAGCCCACAGGATATCAGAAGTAGACTTTTAAAAATGGTTATGCAAAATCTTTTTCTTATGCTAATCTAATGAATCCATTATGCCCAGAATCAAAGTAATTTAAAATGAAGACGTCTTTCCATATTTTTAAATTCCACTTACCTTGAACAACTCAAATAGCATGTGAAACAGATGTGAAGGCACATAAACAACCTGAATAGGTTTGTTTGGTGCTTTGGCTGAAAACAGAGACAAAACCATCAATGAATACGGACCCAAACTAGAAGAAAGCCAAAAATGATGCTTGTATTCTGTTTTCCAACTGAACAAGGAAGACCTCTACAAAAGGCTAATACAGATTCCCCACATTTAATGGCATGACTGAACAAAAACACACACTCCAGAAGCAAGCAAGCCTGGAGTAAAGTCCAGTTCCTTCACTTCAGCTTTGTGATCTTGGCAAAATCACTCAGGGTCTTTTAAACCTTGATGAACAAAACTTGAATATTATCACCTCGGCCATGATATTCTGAGCATTATATAAAAATATCCAAATAGCACTTGGCATTTTTCAAATGGGAGGACAGAGTTGCCAGCAGCTCTAGTAATAGTTTGGGAGAATATGAACCAAAGGAGAAGGGGGAGGGGTGGTGAACTGGACTTCATAACACTGCTCCGGTCTGAATCTGAACTGCTCTCTGAAAAGTGCACATTCACAGCTTGACTAGCTGCCAGCTGATAGGCTGTAGGGAAACAAATGTATCACGAGGACTCTGATGGCTTCACAACTTAATGGCAATACTGGGAGAAGGTTAAAAAATAGGAGGTGGGCATGGCTGGACGAAGTAGGTTCCTAAAGGCATGTCCTTATTCTTTTTTTTTTTTTTTTTTTTT
>VZQC01009854.1:256874-273517 GCA_009823505.1 Rhizomys pruinosus | reverse complement strand
TTTGGTCTTTTTGAGACAGGGTTTCCTTGTAGCTCTGGCTGTCCTGGAACTCACCCTGTAGACCAGGCTGGCCTTGGACTCACAGAGATCCGCCTGCCTCTGCCTCCCAAGTGCTAGGATTAAAGGCATGCACCACCACACCCGGTGAGGCATGTCCTTAAAGGGTATATCTTGTCCCTGGTCCCTTTGCCCTCTTTTCTGACTGCTGTGAAGGGAGCAACCTCCTGTCTACATTCTTCTGTTTACAGGTGCTGCAACGTCAAAGGGTTGGACATGTCTCTGGACCCATGGCAAGACGGAACATCGTGGCAGGGAATACAGGACAGGCCAAACTGTTCACTTCCTGGAAGCCAGGAAGCAAAGAGAAGGGTCCCAAGATCTATTTAAAAGGCTCACCATGATTCTTCAGAGTCAGTCTGCTCTGCCTGAGGCCCCAAACAATAGGGCCACCAGACCATGGACTGAAGCCTCTGACACTGTGAGCCTCTCCACCTATTTGTGCATAATCACGGAAACAAAGAAAACTAACACAAATGTACTAAATCTGGTTATATTATGATAAACAGGAAATACTGTAGAGGGTAAGGTTTCTATAACTTTCAACTAGAAACTAAACCCCCGAAGAGCTAATCTTTTCTTCTAGAACCAGAGATCATTGGAGAAGAAAAACAAGAAACTGAACCTTATATAATGCACCAAAAACACTATGAAGGAGAGGTACTTAAACTATAGTCCTTTCTCCTGTTCATGACCTACAATCAGTTGAGGCATTGAAACTACATGAACTTCCTCAAGCAGAACATAGACAAGGATACAAATTAGAGCTTAACATGCATGGGGTTCTTAACGATTTATAATAAGGTTGCATATACATCATCAAATCATATCCTTATGATAATACTTAGTGGTTCATAGAGGAGATAGCATTATTTACAAATGAGCAAACAGGCTTTGGAGAGGCTGATGTGACCATGGTAACAGAAGTGATGCTGAAATTAGACACGGGGGTGTTATGGCTTGGATCTCATGTGTCTCCCAAAGGCCCATGTTAAAGGCATGGCTGCCAGTCTGTGATGCTAACCAGGGATGGTGGAACCCTTGATGTTTGGAGTAAGTGGTTTTGTTTTGGGCCACACTCACAGTTATCCTGAGTTGTGGGATGGACATATCTGCACACACCTCAAACAATGGAGCCAAGCATATAGACTGAACGCCTGAAAACTATGGGTCAAAATATATCTCTCCTCCTTTAGATTGTTTATCTCAGATATTTGGTCATGGCAACAGAATGTGGCCCAAGAGCATTTCTGGCAGGGAGCAGAAATCAAACCTAGGGTCTTACATAACCTACACAAGTACTCTACCAATGAGCTATGCTCCCAGGCCCCAAGAGCTTTTGATTCTTAATTTCAAACCCTCTGACAAGGAGTTTTTAAAATATTATTTAGTAACATACTCAAATGGCTGGAATTTTTCTAAAAGTGGAAAAGCAAAAGTCTGTTCACCCTTCCCCATCTCATCCCTTTCTCCATACCCAGAGAGCCATTTCTTTGCTTCCTCTCCAGTCTTTTGGTGGATATTTACAATGTGTTCTATAATCCTAATGAACTGTTCTACCTATTCCCTACAGGTTCTTTTAAGAAAGTTAGAAATCAGAAGCATTGGTAATATAACAAAGTATAAATTGTTGCAGAAACACCATCAGGTGCTTCCTTCCCTGTGAGTCCAATGATGTGACTCATGTGTCACCTGGGGGAAAATGTTCTTAGCCTTGAGGTGAGAAAGATGCTATTGATATTCTTCCGACCATTCAACATCATGCCATTCTTTTTAGACTGCGTCATATTCAGTCTGTGGTGGTTTCAATGAGAAATGTCCTGTGCAGGCTTGCATATTTGAACACCTGGTCCCCCGCTGGAGATGCTGCCTTTAGGAAGTGGATCCTCGACAGAGAAAGTATGTCACTGCGGGCATTCTGAGGTTTTATAGACTGGCCCCATTTCCTGTTCTCTCTGCTTCCGTATGCAGATGAAAATGTGATTAGCCACAGAGGGAATGCTCTCCATGGCATGATGGGCTCTATCCCTCTGGAACCATAAGCTGAAATAAACTCTTCCTGAAGTTGCTTTTGATCATGGTATTTTATCACAAAAACAGGAAAGTAACTAATGCATGGTCTACAACATTCTCACAAAGCTGTATATTTTTTCCTGGTGCTTGTAACTACTCTCCTTTTGGGTATCTTCACTGTAATACCAAAATATTCCGACCTCTTCTTTTGCATGGTATCCATGCTATTCTTTAAGAATTTTCAAATTACAACTAGCTGCTTCTTTTTTTTTTTCTTTAACAGGAGGAAGTATTTAATAATCTTCAAAGGGTTTTAAATGAAACATGCAAAAGCTCTTACATTTAACTCTATGAGAACAAACAATCCAATTTAAATTTAAGAATGGGAAAAATAATTGATCTGACTCTTCATAGAGAACAGGTATGAATCGTTAATCAGCACATGAAGTGTTCCTGTCTGTCAATGCTCAACAAATATCCCCCATGTGCTTAGCTTGGGCATGCAACTATTTCTGCTCATTCTTATTGGAGCAAACCAATGCCATTTGCTTTCATATCAGGAACACTAGCTGCTTCTTAAAGATGCTACATGGCCAGCATGTTAAAATTGTCTTCGAGGTTCTAGAACGTTTCAGCCATTTATTCTATCTATATGATAGAGCTCATTGTGCCAGCTAGGCAATTCCCTGCCATCATCTCTCCACATTCCTCTGAGACCAGCTTTCAGCTCACTAAATCCTTATCCTTTGGCGTTTCCTTCCTGTTCTAGTTAACTGTTTACGCCATCCAGTTCTGCTCCCAGGTTCCCTCAAGAAAATTTGGCAAACTGGCTGCCATCTCTGAGGTGACCTTCTCCTTTGTGGTTGCTCTTATTCTGTCCTATCAACCAGCACACTTCTACTGGCCTACTTTCTTCAAGTGTTGAGATCAGTGACTGCCATGGAATCAGTGCTTGTGTCCTGATCAATTCATATCTTGAAGCTTAATTCCTAAAGTGTTTGGAGGTAGGGCCTTTGGGAGTTAATTCATGAGGGTTGAGCCTCATGAATGGGATTAGTGCTCTTATAAAATAGATCCCAGAGAGCTCCCTGGCCACTTCCTCCATGTAAAGGCACAACAAGAAGTCATCTCTAAGTCTTAAATGGGCCCTCACCAGACACTAAATCAGCTGGCACCTTGATCTTATACTTACCAGCTTCTAGAACCATGAGAAATAAATGTCGGTTATTTAATCCATGCAACTCTGGTACTTTTGTTTAGCAGCCTGAAGAGACTAAGACAGTAATCCATGTATGAGCCCCCTTGGTTTCCTTTGCTGTTTTCCATGGGGTTCTTTTCTTATCATTGTAATGAGGCCTGAGAAGCAAGCTGAGTGCTTAGTCTATCTTGTGGCAAAAGGCATCATTAGTTATATAAACAGCCTCAGAATTAATTCAACCCTTTTCAGTCTAAATCTCAAGGAAATGAAAAAAACCTTTTATAGTTTGTTTCTTAAATTTAAACAACATTCTCTGGGAGCCATCTACAGGCTTACTCAATTACTTGTACTTTTCTTTGTGAATATTATAGTTGACATTTCTTTTCTTTCTTTTAAAACCACGGAAAATGTTTTTGTCTACGACTCTTCCTTTATCCTAGGCCGAGTGGCTGTTAAATAGTAGATGCTTCATAAAGATTTGTGAGCTTTCTAAAATAAGGCAAATGGAATACGAATATTCCATCTAATAGTACATTTTAAAAAGTCAATAGAAAAAAGTAGTCTGGGTTTTTCATGCCGAAGACTCAAGAAAAATAAAGTCTGTATTTTGCAGTCATTGCCCCAAACACCATTAGTTGAAGAAGCACTTAATAAATGTCAACAGAATTCTACACAGACATAAGAAATGTCACTTTCAGATAGTTTTCCCATAATAATGAAAATAGAAACTAGAGGCTAAACAGAAAAATGCATATAAAAGGAAAGGTAGCAGCAGGCTTAAAGATTAATTCCCAAAAGTCCACAAAGAAGGTTATTAAAGGAGACGCCATAACGCGCCAGGCCAGGATCGAAAGGTTATTCCTGGACAAACTGTCAGCCCATGAAAGGAAACAGCCAGAATTGACCAGAGTCCAAGTCAACAGCTCCAGAGAGAGTGGACTGTTTTACCTCTCATCCACCTGTGCCCCTTTTCTAAGCCTAGGGAACAACCTGCGGAAGAGGGGGCGTGGTAGAATGTAAGGGCTGCGATTGGGGTGAATGGTGAAACTACAGCAATGTAGTCTGGACACTCATTTGATCAACTTGATTGAACAAACAACCTGTCACCCCCCACTGGATGGTGGGGCTGTAGGTGTTTGGGCACAACAGCCTGCAGATAGGTTTTGCATGAAGGATGCTTGTACTCATGGATTATCACTTATAGCTAAAAATGAAAAAAAAAAAACTGAGAGAAAGATGCAGGACAGTTATGGCAGAATGCATGATCTGGGATGGGGTGGGGGTGGGGGGGAGGGAAAGGGAAATAAGCCTGAACTGAATTGGAAAAAATGTATGAAATGCACAAAGCATCAATAAAAACTAATTTAATTAGGAAAAAAAAAAAAAGAAGGTTATTAAAAACAGGATTTGGTATGGTTCAAAGTCACACTGGAGTCAAGTCCTGACTCTGACTGAGGACAACTCTAATAATAAGAATTTAGGGGCTGGAGAGATGGCCTAGCGGTTAAGAGTGCCGACTGCTCTTGCAGAGGACTCGGGTTCAATCCCCAGCACCCACATGGTGGCTGAGAACCATCTTTAACTCCAGTTCCAGGGGAATTCGACGCCTTCCTCTGACCTCTGCGGCATTGCACAACACGGGTGCACAAACCTGCATGAAGACAGTAGATTCATACACATACGAAAATAAATAAAATTTTTTTTAAATTATAAAAAAAAGAATTTAATACACCAGGGCCTCAGTCTTCCATCTCTGCAATGAGGCCAGTACAGATTTCAATATGTGAATACAAATGTTAAGTGACATAATGGTAATTAAATTAGTGTACACAGCATTTCACATAGTACTCAATATATGTTGACTACTGTTGTTAGAGAAGTTAATTTCTCAGTGTTAACAGAATGACCAGTAATAACTTTTAAATTATATATGGAAAGTCTTACAAGCATCTAAATTGGACTGAGAAATGATGTATGAAATATGCAAAACATCAATAAAAAATACTGTGTAAAAAAAAGGCATCCCTGAAACTATCTAATATAGAGGAACTAGGGATCAAATTCTTAGGATGGACACACACCTTTCCTAAGAATGTTCTTAAAATAGATTACACCACTCCTGGGTATATATCCACAAGACTCAACCTGTCCCAGAGAAACATGTAAAACCATGTTTATTGTAGCTGTCTTCACAACAATAAAGAACTGGAAGCAACCCAAGTATCCCTCAACGAATGAGTGGATAAAAAAAAATGTGGTACATCTACACAATGGAGTTCCATGCAGTGGTAAAGAATAATGACACCATGAACTCTGCAGGTTGGAACTAGAAGATACCATGTTAAGTGAAGTAACACAGTCCCAGAAAAACAGACGAATGGTTTCCCTCGTTTGTGGATGCTAGCACCAAATCCCTAGTTATAAGGCAAACTGATCAATGCTAATATTATATTTCTTTTTATCTGAAAGCAACTGTATTGTTAAAATGTGAATCCCTTAATGGGCTTTAGAATTAACCTACGACTTATTTTCAGACTTTGTAATTTTGGTATATGGGTAGAGGGTATGTATGCATATTTTATTTATTTATTTATTTATTTATTTTTGTCTTTTTGAGACAGAGTCTCCCTGTAGCCCCAGCTGTCCTGGAACTCACTCTGTAGACCAGGCTGGCCTTGAACTCACAAAGATCCGCCTGCCTCTGCCTCCCAAGTGCTAGGATTAAAGGCGTGCGCTACCACACCCAGCTGTATGCATATTTTAAAGTAATATAAAATTAAAGGGGAAAATGTGAATTCCTATACAAGTTTTGGAATTAACTTAGAGTTTATTTTCAGATGTCATAATTTTGATATATGTGTGACATATATATATATATATATATATGTGACATATATATGTGTGTGTGTGAGACATGGATATTTTGGTGCAATACAAATTGGAGGGAACAACAACAAAAGGACTGGGACAAAGAACTGACTGAAACAGTAAACTTCTGCCCAAAACAGTAAACCTCTGCATAGAAAAACTTTAAAACGTCTGAGAAAAAGATGTAAGACATGCATGGAATGAGCTAGGGTTGGGGGGCAGAGAAGGGGGAATGAGTCTAAATTGGACTGAGACATGTTATGAAATGCACAAAACTTCAATGAAAATATTTTTAAAAAGATATCCCCCCAAATTACACATGATATGAATTAAAATTTTTGTTTCCCAAAGCTAAGGACCATTCTCTTGACAGAAAAAAATGATGTAAAAATGGTGAAGTTCAAGTAGAGACCCGAAGTCTTACCTGTCTCAATTCAATCCTGAATTTTAATAGCCACTTTTTACTAAATATCCAGTATATGCTCAGTACAGTATGTAAGGCACTAGAGATACTGTTCTAACACCCTGCAAGCTTACCTTATAAATGAGAAAGCTGAGTGTTATCAAGCCAAAGTGTTCAACATAAGGCCTTTAATCCTAGCACTTGGGATGCAGAGGCAGGTGGAAGTCTGTGAGTTCAAGGCCAGCCTGGTCTACAGATCGAGTTCCAGGACAGCTGGGGCTACAGGGAGACCCTGTCTCAAAAAGACCAAAAAAAAAAAAAAAAAGTCTATCACCTAGTAAGCTACAAAGCTCCCATCTTTCCCCCAAGCCATGCTGCCTTACCACTTGGATGCAATGAATGACAATACCAAAAGAAAGAGAACCAGAATGATGAAACTGCTTCCGGACTTTGGAGAAGCCAGTCACACATGCTGCCACAGATGGATAGTCAGAAATACCTGAAACCAGCCATGGATGCAGCCTGGTGACAGAGTGCTCAGCATGCGTGAGGTACTGGCTTGGCTCCCTTGCTATTTCTTGAAAATATTTTATTTTAATTGTGTGTATATGTATATGTCCATGAGGAGGCATGTGCATGTGAGTGCAATGCTTAAGCAGGTTTGAGGAAGAGTCAGATCCCCTGGAGCTGGAGTTACAGGAGCATGAAATCCATTTGACATGGGTGTTGGGAACAAGACTCTGTCAGAGTCCTCTGTCAGAGCAGTCTGTGCTCTTAACCACTGAGCCATCTTTCCAGCCCCCTTTGCTATCTTTAATGCGTCATAGAAAAGACAGTGAAGGAAATTTACCACAGCTTTCCTTGAGTAACTGGAGTTCTAGTGATAATGCTCGGGTCTTGGTTGTGTTGCCATTCTATGTCCTATATAATCTTAGTAGCTATCCCTTAGGGGTTCACACTGGGGAAGGCTCTATATTCCCAAAACACAGACGCGAAAGATGCCCAACTAACAGAATCCCTATTCTCAAGGAGTAATGGAATGTTCGGATGACAGTCTCATTTTCAAAGCTAGAACAGAAAGCAGGTGTATGCTATTGTTGAACGCACCCCGAAAGCAATTTCGGGAAGCGTTGAACTCTCAACATGAATCCAAGTGAATTTGGATCTGATTTCTTCTTAAACACCAAGTCAACAGTCTCTCAGTATAAACCCAAAGCATCTACTAAAAGTGTTCAAAACTGCCAGGCATGGTGGTGCACACCTTTAATCCTAGCACTCCGGAGGCAGAGGCAGGCGATCTTTGTGAGTTCAAGGCCAGCCTGGTCTACAGAGTGAGTTCCAGGACAGCCGGGGCTACAGGGAGACCCTGTCTTGAAAAAGACCAAAAAAAAAAAGTGTTCAAAACCAACCTCTGAACTGTAACACAGCCTATCAGAGCTCAAATGCATTCTTTTTTTTTTTTTTTTTTTTTTTTNAGGGTCTCCCTTGTAGCCCCGGCTGTCCTGGAACTCGCTCTGTAGACCCATCTGGCCTTTAACTCACAAAGATCCACCTGCCTCTGCCTCCCAAGTGCTAGGATTAAAGGCGCCACCATGCCCGGCCCAAATGCATTCTTTAATCATGCTCACAAAGAGACTTGGCATTCAGGAACTTATAAATATAAATCAAAACTACATTACCCAAGGCAACAGGAAATGAGAGGCTACAAAAAACAATAGCATTCATTTATCGATGGGAAGGGGTTTTGAAATGCAACAGAAATGAGGTTTATATCATTCATGAAATAGTGTCAAAAACAGTTGTACAGCTCTTGTATTATGGCTGAACTACCCAACCTGACAGCCTTGCTGGGAAGGAATGTGCTGACATAGCCAGCTCTCGGGCAGCAAGAACAGGCTGCAGGATGTCTGAGGCTGCTATGCAGGGAAAGGAGCCAGTTGTCACCGCTTGTGATTTTAAGTTCCATTTTTGGATAAATATAAATCTGGATGGTTAGGCTAGTCCCTGACTAGCCAGTAAGAAGAAAATGGAGTATTAAAATGCTTCTAATCAGAAATACTCTAGCCAAACCCACTAGGTTCTGATGGCTTATTTACTCAGAACAAAGCATGGCTCTTCTCAAAGAACCCTTAGAGGCTTTGAAAGCAGCTGTGATTTCATAGCTTCTAGTCAAATGAATAGCAGGCTATCTTTCTTCAACACCAGCCTGAAGTCTCTTTGATCTTATTATAAGAAATCAGATCCAGATTCATTTGAATTCACTTTGAGAGCTCACCAAAACCACATAGCATTTTTGAGAGGGAAATAGAAATAGCCACACTCTAAGAATCATAAATCTAACCCATAGATCTGCTTCTACCTGCTCATATGAAATACAGAAAATTTGGGAATCGTAAATGCGCACTTCCTCAAATGGTCAAATTAGGTAATCTGGACTATGGATAATCTCTAAATGACCTTACTGAAGGCAAAAATATTTAAGGTGGGGCTGGAGAGATGGCTCAGCGGTTAAGAGCATTGGCTCCTCTTGCAGAGAGCTCGGGTACGGTTCCCAGCACTACATGGTAGCTAACAACAGTCCATAACTATGGTTCCAGGGTATCCAACGCTCTCTTCTGACCTCTGTGGGCATTGTATGACACAGATGCACTTATATACATGGAGGCAAAGCACTCATACACGTAAAATAAAAACAATAAAATATTTCCTTAAAAAGATGTTTAAGGTGCAGTGGAAAACAGAAGTTACAGAACAAAGATAGTTTCAACTCCATTTACATTTAAAAACATACAGGACTGAAAGAATAAGGGGGGCTCTCAAGTGTTACATTTCTGTATTTGTATTTTCATGATGAGCATGACTTTGGTCATTTACCAATAAAAAATAATGGACCACATAAATAAATATAGAATTATATGGCTAACATAAAAATCAACTATCCAGAGAGTTACTACATAGATTCTGATATTTTAAAATATTTTCTAATGAATTTCCACTATTATACACTTCTATAGCCCAGGATTAAAAAAAAAACATTTATTAAGCCAGGCATGGTGGCACACGCCTTCAATCCTAGCACTCTGGAGGCAGAGGCAGGCGGATCTTTGTGAGTTCAAGGCCAGCCTGGTCTACAGAATGAGTTCTAGGACAGCTGGGGCTACAAGGAGACTCTTTCTCAAAAACACCAAAAAAACCACATTTGCTATTATTTTTATTATATGTATATGAATGTATTCTCTGGATGAATGTAAGTTACAAATGGTTGTTAGCTGCCATGTGGGTGCTGGGAATTGAACCCAGGTCCACTGCAAGAGCAGTTAGTGCTCTTAATCACTGAGCCATCTTTCCAGTCCCCCATGGTTTTCTTTTAAAGCCCTATTTTTTTTTAAAGACAGGATTGGATCTCCCTGTAGCCCCAGCAGGCCCAGAACTCACTATGTAGACCAGGCCAGCGTCAATCTCAGAGAGAACCCCCTGCCTTGGCCTCCCCAGTGCTGGGATTAAAAGTGTGCATCATCACATCTGGCCAAGGCACTATTTTTAACACCTGAGTAGTATTTTATGTTACAGGTATACTGTAATTCATTTAAATATTTGTGTTATGGAAAGTCAGTTTTTTCTAGGAAAACTCCTATGATCATAGTTCTTATACATAAGTATGCATATTTCCATTTTCTTGTAATGTATTTTATGAAGTTTAATTTTCTGGATCAAAGAAACATGACCACTGTTATTTAATTTACTAAGCCAGTCAAAGGTCATTGTTAGCAGTTTTGAGAAAGGATAAGCCCAGAACATATAAAAAATACTTGTCTTGGTGATAGTATTTTTCTGGAAACAAAACATTAAGGCCTAAGGGTTTTTTGTGGCTTTGTGTGTGTGTGTGTGTGTGTGTGTGTGTGTGTGTGTGTGTGTGTGTGTGTGTGTGTTTGAGACAGGTCTTAGTCTGTTGCCCAGGCCAAACTCCTTGGCTAAAACTGTCATCTTGCCTCAGCCTTCTGAGTAGTTGAGACTAAAAGTACCATGCCATACCTGAAAGCATTAAAATGTTTTAATTATTGTCATTCTGAAAGATGAAAGTGGCATTTCTCTGTATTTTTGTCTGCATTTTTTAAATTAATGGTTAAATATTTTCTCACGTTTATTGACTGCTTATATTCATTATTTAAAACCTGCCTATTTATAACTTTGCATGCCTTTTCCCTTAATTCTGTGCCAAGTACTTGATGATCTGATACACTATACAGTCCTATTCAAAAACTACTTCTTTTTTTTTACTAATTTTATTTATTTCCGTACGTGTATGAATGTACTGTCTGCATGCAAGTTTGTGCACCCGTGTCGTGCAATGCCGCGGAGGTCAGAAGAGGGTGTCGGATTCCCCTGGAACTGGAGTTCTCCTGGAATTGGAGTTTCAGACGGTTCTCGGCCACCATGTGGGTGCTGGGGATTGAACCCAGGTCCTCTGTAAGAGCAGTCGGTGCTCTTATCCGCTAGACCATCTCTCCAGCCCCCAAAACTACTTCTAATAATATGCTCAGTAAACGAAAGGCAGAGAAAACCATTTTTCAAAGATATAAACACGAGAAAGCAGCATCATTTAAAGATTTCTCTGAAATATGCTTAGATGTAACCATCATTTTAGTCAGCTTCTCTATATTTGACATTCAAATGCTTTTCTCTTACCATTGAATTCTTCTACTTCCAGCTCTGGAGCTACCTGGTAATACTGTTTGCAGAGCATCTTGGCTGTTTCATATGCATCTGTAAGAAGAATTTACCTGTTGCGTCAGTGACATACATACAAACGTGGGTGTATACGCATAAAGATAAACTGTCTAAACTGACCTTAAATGAATCAACCGCCATCTTTAAAAACACAGCCTTTTGGATTCAATATATTACTATGACTACAGACTCCTTAGTTTTAACACTCAGAGTCACATTAAAATCACAGACTAATACCAATATAGCTAGGACTATGTCCTAGCTGCTTAACCTGACACAGAATAGAAATGACTGGAGCCACCATTCTCACTTTAAAACGTCCTTTAAGTTAGTTAAATATAACAGCTTGTATCTGATATTAACTCTACAGAGCAACAGTTTGCTTTTTGAATGGACAAAAAGACATTAGAAAATCAAGAGCTAGAAGGCAGAATTTGGAAAGTTCCAAAGGTGGGGGATAAATTCAGAAAACAAAAGTGCCTCATCATCTATTAACTTTTCTCTTGAACTGCGAACCATTTTTAAGAGGGAAAAAGAACAAAAACCAATCTGAAGTGAGGATTTGTGTCTTTTTTTTTTTTGTCTTTTTGAGACAGCGTCTCCCTTTAGTCCCAGCTGGCCTTGAACTCACTCTGTAGACCAGGTGGCCTTGAACTCACAGAGATCTGCCTGCCTCTGCCTCCTGAGTGCTGGGATTAAAGGCATGCACCACCATGCCTGGCGGACTTGTGTCTTACATTTGCTTTATAACTTACATAGAACTCGGTCTACACCTGTTGGTTTGATAAACTATAAACCTTTTGATAACTTTCAAAACTTTATTGATGGGGATGGAGAGGATGGCTCAGCATTTGAGACCACTGGCTGCTCTCGTACAGGACCTGATTGGGTGCCCAGAACCAACATGGTAGCTAACAACCATCCACAACTCCAGTTCCAGGGATCCGCCACACTCTTCTGACCTCCACAGTCACTGCACTATATAGGTGCACTCACACACATGCAGGCAATACACTCATACATTTAAAATAAAAATAAAATATAAAAAAACTTTATTGACACATAATTCTCTCACTATACAATTACCTATAAGAAGTGAACAATCAACTTTTCATTGCTACAAAAGAAGTCCCATACTCATTCTCTGCAAGCCCTAGGCGACCATGGTCTACACTGTCTGTAACAGATTTACCATTATGTTTTTGTTTTGTTTTTTTTGTCTTTTGAGACAGGGTAGCGCCAGATTTACCATTATGGAGATTTCAAATAAACTAAATTCTACAATATGTGGTCCTTTTTTTGTCTTTTTTTTTGAGACAAGGTCTCCCTGGAGCCCCAGCTGTCCTGGAATTCGCTCTGTAGACCAGGCTGGCCTTGAACTCACAAAGATTCGCCTGCCTCTGCCTCCCAAGTGCTAGGATTAAAGGCATGAGCCACCACACCCGGCTAATATGTGGTCTTTTGTGAATGGTTTCTTCTCCTTAGCACAGTGCTTGTGGTTAGTTTTAATTATCAATCTAACATACTCTAGAATTATCTAGAAAGGGAGTCTCAGTGAAGGACAGCGGCCTATGGGCTGGTCTATAGGGGTTATCTTGATTACACTAAATGAAGTGGGAAGATCCACCCACTATGGATGGCACCATTCTCTAGGAAGGGGATTCTGAACTGTACAAGGGTAGAGAAAGTGAGCTGACCAGTAGCATGCATGAATTCACTGCTCTCTACCATTATGGATGTAATGTGACCAGTCACTGTGAATTCCCTGCCATGATGGACTATAACCCAGATCTGGAAGCCAAATAAACCATTTCTCCCTTAAGCTGCTTTTGTCAGGGCATTTTATCACAGCAACAGGAAAAGAAACTATGACAGTTTTTAAGGGTCACCTATGTTGTCATCACATGAATCAATACTCAATTCCATATACTTTACATTCTACAATATAAGAATGTTTAAGTAATAGTCCACTGTACAAATATACTATTTTCTTCATCTACTCATTAATTGATAGACATGAGTTGTTTCGACTTTCTGATTATTATGAATAATACTGCTATGAACATTCATGTTTAAGTTTTTGTGTGAACATGCTTTTCTTTCTCTTGCATATGTATCTAGGAATGAACAACTCCTGGATCATTCATATGGTAACTCTATTTTAACACTTGAGAACTGCCAGACAGTTTGACAGTATAAGACTTTTAAGGTTCACCTTCAAAATTTCCAAAGATCAGATATTCAAATTACATTAAAATGTTTCATGGGTGTTCTTACAATGTTCTCAACATTGGAGATAGGCTTGAACTTCCTTTTATATTGTAAAGTCAACACTGTGCATAGAGAATGTACTTACTTAAAATTCAAGAAGTGAGAAAAGAAAGGAAGGAAGGGAAGAAAGGGAGAAAAATAAGCCCTAGAGAATTTAAACGTCAAAATCTGACATTATTATCTTAAAATAATAAAAGATAATAGGTTATGTTCAGACTGTAACTTCATTTACCTTGTATTGCTACCTAGAATTTTATATTCTAATTATCTAATATTTGTACCCATACCAAAATTCTCATCTTAATAAACTTTTAAAATTAAGCACCACAAGAACCAAAGATAGAAACATCAGACTAATTCTGACAAGATAAAATAAAAAGGAAATAGCACTAAGAAAAAAATTAAAAAGAATTATTAGTATGAAAGTAGACATTCAAGTAGGGTTGGATTTCAATTCTGAAAAGAGTTAGAATTTTGAACGATACTGAATTTTCAAGTTTTTTTCTAGGACATAATAAACCTTATCAATTATCTGTAAAGTACTTTGGAGAGAGAAAGAAAAAAAAAAGAGAGAATGGGAAAGAAATCTAGAAGCAGTTCCATTGCTTTGGCTATATGATCAAACAATGCTACATCTCCACCTAGTGACGTGATAGTACAAAAGCCGACCATGAACTTTTAAGACTCCAAATAATGAAATGTAAAAACACTGTTTCACTACTTATGCACAAAGTCAATACATTAGACCTTCTCCAGATAAGTAATAAAGATGTTTAAATATTGAATTTTCTTTCACTATAAAATAACAAACTAAACCTACTAAATGTTTTAATTATCCATGTCATTAGCTTTGCCACTAGTAGGATTATGAAAGCATTGAAAATATATTCTATACATGTGTGTGGAAGACAGTGGAGACCAAACAGTAGCAGCTAACTTCAAGCTTGAGGACTCAGTATGACTCCTAAAATTGCATGTGAGGAACAATTCGTAGCATCATTATACACTATAGTATATCAATACTATAACTAAGAATTCTGACCTCTGCAGCATTGCACGACATGGGTGCACCAACCTACATGCAGATAGTACACTCATACACACAAAAAAAAAAGAAAGAAGAAAAAAATTCTCAGAGCATACCTATAATGCTTTGTGCACAATACATACATAATAAATAATTGGTTAAGGGCTGGAGATGCTCAGTGATAGAACTCTTGCCTAGTATGTGAAAGGCCTGGGTTCAATCCCCAGCAGTGTAAAAACCAAAACAACGCAACAATCCTCTGGCCCATGATAAAGAGTTTTCAAAATGCAGCTAATAGAAAATGTTCTTTCAGGTTCAACTGGAGACTAGAGCCCTTGAGTGGTACCTAGACATGGCTGTGTATAATGATTGATCACCAAATTTAAAAACAGTGCAGCTGCCAGCACTTGGGAGGCAGAGGCAGGTGGATCTCTGTGAGTTCAAGGCCAGCCTAGTCTACAAAGTGAGTTCCAGGACAGCTGGGGCTACAGGGAGACCCTGTCTCAAAATGACAAAAACAAAACAAAACAAACAAACAAAAAACCAGTGCAGCTGTTACTGTTGGGTAAGATCAAATGTAAAAAGAATGTAAACTCCTATTCTCTGCACACTGACCAGTAACAGGTCTCTTTGTTAATTGTTATCTACTGCAAAAACATTTCTCTGTTAAGAGTTGAGAGACACAAGGCCGGGCGTGGTGGCGCACGCCTTAAATCCTAGCACTCGGGAGGCAGAGGCAGGTGAATCTTTGTGAGTTCAAGGCCAGCCTGGTCTACAGAGTGAGTTCCAGGACAGCTGGGACTACAGGGAGACCCTGTCTGGAAAAGACCAAAAAAAAAAAAAAGTTGAGAGATACACTAATCTACAGTTATAACATTAAGTCATTAGGAGTAGCTTTAACTCTATGACCATTTATTGGAATAACAGTAATGGGTTTTTCCCTAAGGTCTATGAGGTTCTTGCCCTGATAACGGAGCCAGTTTGGGGTTCCAGCCTGTAGAGTGGCCCTTAAATCCAACCAGAAAGTGTTTGGTTACTCCTATAACCTTTGTGTTACTATTACACCAGCCCAGTCATTACTATAGCTCACAGGGTTCACATGTAGGTAAGATTCAGGATTACGTTTCTCTCTATATATAGCACCTTTCAGCACTATGAAAGCTGACCAACAGGGATGAAGCTTCACAGTCAACACCAAGTCGATTTTTCCATGTTCTATGACTCAAATAATGTAGTGTCTTCAGGAACAGAGTCTTACCATCAAATTCTGGAGGATAAGCAAGGAAAATGGCAATAGCCAGTAACGTTTGGGGGCCCATGGGAGTCTCCTAGCCAACAATTCCAGAAAAGGTAACCTATTTCTGGCACTGGGCTTTTTATTTGCCAGCCTGTGGTGTCTGTAGGGGCATTATCCCCCCATTCAGGCACTGTGCCTCCATTGAAACTCTTTCACATATGTGTATGCATATATTTTAGGAAGCTTCTACAGTATGTTTCCATGTGACCTTTTCAAAAAGCCTTTAAGCGTTAGAGACTGAAGAGTACTTAGCACTAAAAGGGACATCTATATCACATCCCTTTCCCCAGGGCTTAGGGACTATTGCAGAAGAGGATTGTTAAGAGCCAGAGGCAGTAGATGACTACAATGAAACAGTGTTTTCCAGATCTAACAGGGCAGTTATGCATATGAGCTCACAGCAGTTATGAGAGCATGCAAAGACCAACAAGTTCAAGATAGACAAAATGCAAGCATGTGCTGGGGGGGGGGGCATGAAGCCCCAACCCTGACTGTGGAACTACCTGCAGTTGATAGATGCTGGGATAGGGAGACTTCACTGTCTTTAAGGGTATGACCCCTGATAGGGTTAATTATCCTCCAGAAGATGGACCCACCTCCAAAAATATTTAGCAAACACAAATTGGACTTGATGGGCAATAGGGAGGTGGGGGTAGGTATAAGGGGAGATGGAGGCTGAATATTATTGAAATAAACTGCATGACTCTCCTTCTTCCAGAAACACCCACGAGTATGTGGGAACAAATTAGACTTGACAGACATTAAAAAAAAAAAAAAAAAA
>VZQC01009854.1:245728-256720 GCA_009823505.1 Rhizomys pruinosus | reverse complement strand
TATAGTTTCACTTTGCTAATGTTTAGTTCAACTGTGTTTAACTATTCAAAGTCAAAGGTACCTGTATCACAGGTACCTTTGACTTTGAATAGTTAAGTACTGCTGTTAAACAGTGTAAAGTGGTGCATAAAATATTGTCTATTTCCTTCTTCTTAGAAACATTCTTTCTCAGGGGAAATAAAGAAGAAAATGCATAGGCCGGGCGTGGTGGCGCACGCCTTTAATCCTAGCACTTGGGAGGCAGAGGCAGGCGGATCTTTGTGAGTTCAAGGCCAGCCTGGTCTACAGAGTGAGTTCCAGGCCAGCTGGAGCTACAGGGAGACCCTGTCTCGAAAAGACCAAAAAATAAAAAATAAAAAAAAAATAAAAAAAATAAAAAAGAATGCAGATTACTTAATAAACTGATAATTTTTAAATGAAGATGTCACGTTCCCTGAATTTAAGTCTAATGGAATAAAGAAAAACCTTATGAACTCAAGTTTAAAATGTCCCTGTCAGAACAAAGTAAATACAGTGGCCATAAAATATTGTAAAGTTATGAAAACCACTGTTTTTATTTTTAACTTATCTTGTGTGTATGTGTATCTATGTGTGTATTTGTGTATATTACTGTACGTAAGTGAAAGCACATGAATGCCACAGCGCCATGTGTGGAGTTTCAGCTCTCGCCTTCCAACTTGTTTGACAGTCTCCTCCTGTTTGCCACTGCACACGTGTAGCTAGCTGGCCAGGGAGCTCCTGAGGACTCTCCATTCTCTCTGCATCTCGTCTTGCCTTAGGAACACTGGGACTACAGACAAGTGCTACTACATCCAGGTTTACAGGTTCCGGGGACCTGAACTTTGGTCTTCACACTTGAACAGCAAACACTTTTATTCGTTGACCATCTCTCCAGTCTTGATTTTTTATTTTTTAACAAAAACAACTCCTACATGATTACTTCCAGATGAATAACATAAGGGTAATCAAGACAATTTGAGCAGGTGTTTTAGAACTATCTTGCCAAACAAAAGACACCTAAACCCTCAAATTATTAAGTTCGTAACAATTCATCATTTCATAAGTTATTCCTAGAAGATACTTGGTAGTAGAGAACAGTATCTCATTTTAGCTCAATCCAAGCAGTTGTTTTCTGAGCTGTTTCAAAATGAATCTCTTCTATACCATCTCAAACGAGGTTCATACACAAATAAAAACAAGGAATCAGAGCTGGAGATATAACTCAGCAGTTAAGAGCACTGGCTGCTCTTGCAGAGGACCTGGGTTTGATCCCAGCACCCACATGGTGGCTAACAACCATCTGTAACTCCAGTTCCAGGACATGGGATGCCTTCTTCTGACCTCCACAGGCATTGCACGGGTAAGCTTACATACATGCAGTCAATACAATTATGCACATAAAATAAAAATAATAAATAAAATATTAAAAAAATAAGGAATCAGGGTCATGAATGGCCGAACACACCTGGAATCCTAGCACTTGAGAAGAGGAGGAAAGGGGATCAAGAGTTGGAGGTAATTCTCAGCTACATAGCAAGTTTAGTCAGCCTGGGCTTTGTAAAACCCTGTCTCAACAAACCTAAACAAGCAAAACCAGAACGATGATTCAGCTCTCCAGCTGCTATGCCCTGGCTCTATGAGCCACCCAAGAAATGGTTGTCAGCAGCAGTGTGGGTGCTGGGAATCAAACCTGGGGCCTCTTCAAGAGTAGCCAGCACTCTTAACCACTGAGCCAGCTCTCTAGTCACTGATGTGCTACTTTTTAGAAGCCCTTTTAAATTATAAAGAAATTCTAATGCCATACTATCATTATCCTTCCTATTCAAAACCCATCCTAAGTGGAATCCATTAGTTTTTCTGAAGCAGTAGATCTTCCTTGACCTCATGAAGCACAGCAGACTAAGAAAGTGAGGACAGAACATCTAACATAAGAACAAGGAATCTCCAGGCTGAGCAGACTCCTAAAACTTGTAGTCATGGGCAAAACCAAGATGAACTCAAGCAGTAAAATTCATCTTTTGTGAACTCAAGAAGGGGACATTCAGGATGACCACAGGGGCGTAGAAGTAAAAAACAGGCACATTGAGGGCTGTCATGATGTAGGAAGGCCTAGAATGCCCATCACTGTCTTAAATGGGCTGCAGCCAAGTTAACCAGGGCATTCAAAATAATAAATAAATGGGGCAAGCAGAGAGAAGTAGAGAGACAATAACTTGGCAACTCCAGTTATAAGATTACCCAGAATACAACTTGTTTCCTGTTTCCCAATTCTACTATCTATAGCTTCAACTATAAGGTGGTCCTTATCCTTAGATTACCATGGGACCTACTGTGATCCTATAATAAACCTGTTTCTGGAGCTAGCCTGAATGAGTCTCTGTTACTTGCTACCTGAAGACTCCAGATTGAGAACATAATTGTTTTCTGAACCAGAATAATACCATGCCCTCAAGAGGTCATTTGTATGCTATTACGCTAAGTAATAATGCCATGTAAGAACAACATGGGCAAGTTAGCATTACTGTAAAAGCCAACTTTTGCACCAAAGATTTGTTTGTAACTTTAAAACACTCTTATCACAGGATTTTTCCATTTGATTTTCAGCCTTATTACAAAGAAAAGGAGGAAAAAGGGTCACCAAAGAATGCACCTCCCAAAGGATAATAGAACTGCTCTACAACACTAATTCTAGCATTCACTACCCCGAGTCTCTATAGATGTATAAAGGCAGATATTAATGTGCTAAATAAGCTACAAAGAGGCATGCTCCAGGGTTCTACACATTCAATTACTGTTATGTTAGATGTATCTCTACCTTTACAGGTTTATACAACTGTCTAATCGAAAATAAAAATATTATTCCAGGGCTGGAGAGATGGCTCAGTAGTTAAGAGTGCTTGCAGAGGACCTGAGTTCAAATCTCAGAAGCACCCACATCAGGCAGCTCATGACTATCTCTAACCCTGGCTCCAGGAGATCTGACGCCCTCTTCTGGTCTTACGGGCAGTGCACTCACATTGTGCACATACACATAATTAAAAATTAAAATATATCTTTGCTGGGCATGTGATGCATGCCTTTAATCCCAGCACTCAGGAGACAGCAGGCAGGCTGGTCTCTGTGAGTCCAAGGCCAACATGGTTTATAGGGAGACCCTGTTTCAAAACGACAAAAACAAAAGTTTATAAAAATAAAAATAAATCTCGGGGGCTGGAGAGATGGCCCAGCAGTTTAGAGTACCAACTGCTCTTGCAGAGGACCTGGGTTCAATTCCCAGCACCCACATGGTGGCTGAGAACTGTCTGTAACTCCAATTCCAGGGGAATGCAACACCCTCTTCTGACCTCTGCGGCATTGCACAACACAGGTGCACAGACCTACATACAGACAGACAGTACATTCATACACATAAAAATAAAATAAAATCAATAAATAAAAATAAATCTTTACAACATTGTTCCTAGTCTTCTACATAAAAGTTTTGTTTTTGTAGTCTGCTACAAAAGCTCTAAGTATGCACCAGGTGTGATGGTGCATGCCTTTAATCCTAGCACTTGGGAGACAGAACTCACAGAACTGTGTGAATTCAAGGCCAGCCTGGCCTACATAGTAAATTCTAGGCCAGCCAAGAATACATAGTGAGATCCTATGTATCAAAAAACTACAAACAATCAATCAAACAAAAAAAAATCTAAGTAGGTAAATATGTCAATAGTGTTAGGTCATAAAGATTTGTGAAAGTGGAGGCTGGAGGGATGGCTCAGTGGTGAAGAACACTGGTTGTTCTTGTAGAGGACCAGGCTTCAGTCCCAGTACCCATGTGGTTACTAACAACCACCTAATTCTAGTTCCAGGAGATACAATGCCAACTTCTGACCTCTGTGGGCACTGCATGCACATGGTGCACTTATATCCATTTAGGCAAAAACATGCATGTACACAAAATCAAAATAAATGAATAAAAAAAGTAAAGACTTGTAAAAGTTGTAAAACAGTTATGCACAGAGGATAATTTGGGATGAACATTTAATGATGTTTAAACCATGAAAGAACTTAATAGCTAAGAAAGTCCTAAGTAGAACTATCATTAAAAATCTCTCTCTCTATGAAGCTTCTTTAGCAAAGGAAAAGGAAAAATACTGGCTATCAAGATGCTGAGTGAGAAGATGATCTGAGCAATCTAAGAGGAAACAGAAGAAAGGTAAAATGCCAGTGCAAAAGTACCAAGTACTCTAAGAGGAGGATGAGAACACATTCTTCAGAGACTTCACATAGACGAAAGGAAGCTGACATCCATTTCTTACTTTCCTTGGCAATACTTAGGGATGAGTGAGTGTCTGATCTGACCTTAGGTGCGCGCGTGTGTGTGTGTGTGTGCGCGTGCGCGCGCGCTAACATTTCCAGTCAGCGTGTCCCAGAGGCATAAATGAGGGTCACAGGACCTCTTTGTCTATGCCCACAAATTGGGATGTGATGGTACAAAGGTCTGGGATTGGACCCTGGGAGGTGATATCATGCTGCCTATATAATGAGATGCTGCATTTGAATAAATAGCCATTTTTGTATTTGGACTTGTACCCTGCCATGTGTCCTTGTGCTGTGCTTTCACACACATGCTTTCTTCATGGCCTGTCCCACTGTGGCAATGACAGTTTACTGCATTTAGGGGCACTGTGAGAAGAGCTGGAAAGCCATGGCCTTCTGGACCTTTCAGATTACCAATGCTGGGAACACTGAATATGAAGACACCAGAGTCTCTGCACCAGAAGCCAGGAGATTTGAACCGGAACCAATATAAAAGTTTCAGTTGCCAGGTGTGGTAGCGTACGCCTTTAATCCCAGCACTCAGGAGGCAGAGGCAGGTGAATCTCTGTGAGTTCAAGACCAGCCTGATCTACATAGCAAGCTCCAGGCCAGCTGGGACTAAAGGGAGACCCTGTCTCAAAAAGACCACCCCCCCAAAAAGTTTCAGTCCAATACTGCCTGGCCCTGTGGTTGGGGCTTGCAACAAGTTAGAACATTGTGGCAGGAAACATGTGACAGAGCAAAGTTGCTCCATCTTCTGGTAGCTGGGAAACAAAAAGAGAAAGTAGCCAAAGTCCCAATATCCCCTTCAAAACCTGTGATCTAACTTCCCTCTCCTAGGTTCCACCTTCCCAATAATACCATAAGCTGGAGACCAAGCTCTCAGCACATGACGTTTGGAGGACACTAAAGATCCAAAGCGTAACAGACCTGTTAGGGTTTTTTGTGCATTTTATTCACAATTTCAGTCCCTTCCTCCTCATTCTTCCAGTACTCACAGCTTATTTTTGCTGTGTTGGTGCTTCATGTGTGTTAGGTAAGTACTCTATCACTGACCCTTCTCCCCAACCCTCTTTGTACTTTGTATTTTGAGATAAAGTTTCACTACATTTCACAGGTTGGCCTTGAAGTCACTCCGTAGCCCATGCAGGATTTGAACTTGTGATCCTTCTACCTCATCCTTCTAAGTAGCTGGGATTATACATTTACAGCATCCCTCCTTTCCTTCATAAACCATATCGAGTAGCACACTAACACATCTTGGCTTATATACTCTAGAATGATTTTGTACTTCTGCTTTCACCTGACAAAGTGTGTGCTTATTAAGGGTCACTTATCTCTATCTAGACCACTGGTTTAAGTTGTGGTACCTAGTATGCCCACTTAGTATGTCGTTTAAACAGAAGAAAAGAGACGTTTCCCCCGTTAAAACCAAGATAAGTGCTTTAGAAACACTCAAAAGGAAGTCTTTTTAAAAATGTAATGAAATGAGCTATGTGTGGTGGCACACGTCTTTAATCCCAGCACTTAGGAGGAAGAGGCAGGTGGATCTTTGTGAGATGGAGGCCAGACTGTGGTTACAGGGAGACCCTATCTCAAAAAGCCAAAAATAAATCAGTCAGTCAGTCTATCTATCTATTTATCTATCTATCTATCTATCTATCTATCTATCTATCTATCTATCTATCATGAAATGGGGTCGGAGAGATGACTTGCGGGTTAAGAGCACCTACTGTTCTTGCAGAGGATCTGACTTCACTTCCAGGCACTCTTGTTGGGAGTGGGTATCTCACAACTGCCTGGAATTCCAGTTCTGGGGAGTCTGACTCCTCCTGGCCACTACAGGAACTTGCATTCATGTGAACATACCCCCACACAGAGACATATATACACAGAATTAAAGATAAAATCTTTTAAAAAATGTAATGACATTACTGTGGACAACAAAATAATTAGATTACAGAGCAAGAAAGAGTAAAATCTTAAGGTTCCTTTACAATTATCTGTAAGTTTATAACTCTTTGTTTTTTATAATACTGGAGATTGGACCTAGGATCTCTCTCATGCTAAGCAAGCACTCAAAACTGAGTCAAGTCTCAGTGGATTCCTCCTTGAACTCTCCTGCAGTGCCTTTGACTCACTGTAGCACTGCTTAATCTCTCTGTACTATAGAAGTCAGTAGTTTAATGAAACTCCCAGTATTTATTAGGTTCCACTGGTCTTTAGCTAAAACCTCCCTAAAAATGAGTGAAAGACTTGGTTTGTAAAAAAACAATGTGATAACAAAAATGAGTGTATTCAAGACTTTGTTATGCTGAATTTCAAACAGCACTGAGACACAGAGCACAGTATAATGACCCCCATGTGGTCATCAACAGCATCAACGAAAAAAAGCTGTTGTTTTTATTGCTTTGTCCTCTGTCTAATTTTGAAGAAGATTTCACATTATTTCATAGCATGAATAGATATTTAGAAATATCTCTTGCAGCTATAATTCTAACTCTATGACTAAAAAAATCACCACCATACCAATATTATACCTAAAAAACTAAAAATATTTCTTTAAAATACTCACTAATTAAATTTTCAACTGGCTTATAAAACTCCAAAGCCTCATTCTATAGAAAAAGAACTTGCGGGCCAAAGGTCTTACCCACATCCAAAGTCACACAGCTAACCCATCCACCCAATCGCTTGATAAATAAACATAAGGCGTTCTATCTCTACAATGAAGTATTTTTCAACCATGACAAAAGAATTCTATATTTATGCTACAAAATGGATGACATTTGAAGACATTATATTAAGTGAGAGGAAAATAAGTCACTCAAGACTATATACTGCATGTTTTTTTTTACTATGAAATGTCCCAAATACAGGAATCCACAGAGAAACAAAGTACATGAGTGGCTGCCTATGCCTAGGGAAAGGGTTAGTAGGGAGTAACTGAGAGTGGGTACAGGATATCTTTGGGGTCAGCGCTAAAGGAGACATCCTAAAATTGGGTTGTGATGATGGTTGCACACCTCTGAATGTATTAAAGGCCAGTGAATTGTATGTGCACTTTAACCTGATGACCTTACACTGATCACAGCTCAAGAGAAAAGCGAATCTAGTCATCTTAGAACAAAAATAATGTGAATAAAGGTTCTCTGATCAAACAGATGCCTAGGCAGCCCAAGGAAAACATACTGCACAGATTTTCTTTAGCAGTGGCTGCTGATGAGCAACCAAGATCCTTGATGAAAGCCAGGGAAGGGTGTGGTCATGCAAACCTGTCAGCTGAGTGTTTAGAGGAGGGAGTTTCAATCTGGGGAAGGAGACAGGGTGGGAACCTGAGGCTGCACAAAATGAAAAGAGAATGGCAGGAATCTGGTGGATTATAGCTAGTCAAACTTTCTTGAGAGAGCACTTATTTATTATTATTATTATTATTATTATTATTATTAGTCTTTTTGAGACAGGGTCTCCCTTTAGTGCCAGTTGGCCTGGAGCTCACTCTGTAGACCAGGCTGGCCTTGAACTCACAGAGATCCGCCTGCCTCTGCCTCCCAAGTGCTGGGGTTAAAGGTGTGTGCCACCACGCCCGGCATGAGAGCATTTATTATAAATGAATGATGAGAAACCTGCTACTCAAGTTCAAAGTGCCTGGTGTTTCAGGAATTTATGACTACTGGGCCTGTTCTGCCCTGGGACTATTGGCGTAGTGTCTAGCTAAGTGCACCTGCTGTACAGATTCCAGGAGCATGCAACAGAGACATGCAGATCTGACAAAAACTCAGCTTCGTTTTATAACAAGGGAATAAAACAGTGGCAAGTCAAAATCTAGAACCTTATGAAAATGTTTACTGTTTGAGATAGAACTATAAGTGCAGCCTTGATCAACGAAGTAGAAATTAACATTGTGAGCACGAGAAATTATACATGCTTTCCTGAACGGCCTAGAAAGAACATTTCCTACTTGGATTAAGTGGCTTAGGCCTAGGATGACCCAATAAATCACAGACTCCACAGCAACACAACCCTACAGCTGAGCTGCCTCAAATAAACTACACTTACCTTTCACCACATCAGCCACATCACAGGCAGGGTCGATACTCCCTATGTGTTTAGGATGAGCAGGATTAGTGTCACCACCAAACAGAAGTGCTAAACAAACACAAAAGAAAAGGAAAAAGATTGAAATGCAAGAGGCAGGGATGGTCAAACATAGAAATAGAGAGGTTTATGTATGCTAAAAGATCTTTTATTTGTAAGAGTCACACAGTATGCACAGTGACTTACAGCAATGGTATACAACTGATGAGTGAGCAAATCTATCAGCCAATAGGGAGGAAGGATGTACTTTTAGTCCCATCAGTTGCACTCAGTAGATCCTAACCCTCTCCCTGACCCAGCCCAGCCAATATAAACTAGATCAAGAAACTTCCTTCTGTCCTTAGGCAAGTTTATCCAGCTGCTCAGGACTAATGTAGCCATTCATTCCAGTCCATGAGCATGGGAGGTCTTTCCATCTTTTGATGTCATTTTCAATCTCCTTCTTCAGGGTTTTAAAATTTTTGTTGTAGAAGTCTTTGGTGTCTTTGGTTAGGTTTATTCCTAGGTATTTTTTGGAGGCTGTTGTGATTGGGAAGGTCTCCTTATATTCCTTTGCCAGTTGCTTATTGTTGGTGTAAAAGAAGGCTACTGATTTTTCTAGGTTTATTTTGTATCCCGCCATTTTACTGAAACTTTTGATCGTTTCTAAGAGTTTTCTGGTGGAGTTTTTAGCATCCCTTAGGTAAACTCTCATATCATCTGCAAAAAGGGATAGTTTTACTTCTTTTCCAATTAGTACTCCTTTAATTTTGCTTTCTTGCCTTATTGCCTAGCGAGCATTTCAAGCACTATATTGAAGAGGACTGGCGATAGTGGACAGCCTTGTCGTGTTCCTGCCTTTAAGGGGAATGCTTCCAACTTTTCTCCATTTAGGATGATGTTGGCTGTGGGTTTCTTGTATATGGCGATGCTTTTTTTTTTAAGAATTATGAAATCAGCAAAGGCAGTCACATCAAAAATCAGCTAAGAAGATCTTTGTATCGAAAGACTTTTTAGCTTTTTTCCCCTATCACCATGGGAAATGGACTAAAACTCTTAATGTGGGATTATGGACTGATAATCTTCCTTACTCAGATTTCACCTATCACTGTGAAATAAAGGAAATCGTTTGTTACCAACATGCCAATTCAATAGTCCCAGTACCAACTGATGTTTTTCAAGCCTGAAAGGAAAATATACAATGTCTTGGATAAAGAATAGAAAATGTTCTCAGAGACACATGGAAGTACTGAGAGATGAATTCCAGGTTGCCATTAAAGCCAGTCCCTGGTCACCACAAGGACTGTAATAACAGAAGGGAGACAGTTGTCCTGATTCTAATACAAGCATGGCAAATGACTTCAAATGATTGCTTTTAATCAAGAATATTGATTAGCAGGTTTTTAAATAAGATAGAATGACTTAGGAAAAACCAAACTAGAAAAGAAATTTCTACAGCCAAAAATCTAGGTCAGTAATTAAAAGTGAAGCAATGGGCAAACTTTTGGGAGAAATCACTGTGGTTACCTTTTCAAAACTAGACCCAACGAAACCAACTTACTGTGCTGGTTAATAAGCATGCGGAAAGAAATGCGGTTGGTATAAAACCGATCCAGGAAATATTGGATGTTACTGCTAATGGAGGGATCAAACCCAAACTTCTCCTTGTACTCAATCACTCCTTGGGCCATTGTAGGAACCACATCATTGTGTCTATTTCTAATATTAATCAGAACTTGTAGAAAGCTGTGTGGGAAAGAAACAAAATGTGGTCAGTCTTTATAGCTCATAGGCTGGTGAATACATATCCCATCTGTCTGGTTTTCTGCTGATATTTTATAGGTGGAAACATTAGTCTCATTAGGAAGTAAAAGGAAATAGTCAGAAAAACTAAAACCTACCCAAGTTTTAGCTTGAAACTTTCTATAGTATCTACAGAGCTACAAAAAGTAAAAGGTTCTAGTAAGGGTAAAAAATGCTCAAATACATTTTCAGGAATGCAGTGACATTTTGGCTAAGTGGCTACGTGTAATATGGCTTCTATAAATGTTTACTGAATACAGAGTTACAGAACATGCCAATATTTTTCATAACAATATTTCTGATAACATGAGGACAATCCTTTCAAAGTCTCCAAGAATTTATGGAGTCTCAAACAATAGCCTCTTCTACAAAAATGGAATGCCAAAATTTTTAAGAGCAAAACTTGAAATAACTTCCTTGCAGCAGTAAAATATGATGAAATATAGATATAACAAAGTCATTTAACATAAATTTGCTTGCTGGGTACACTAGCACATACCTGTAGTTCCAGATACTCATGAGGTAGAGGAAGAAGGGTACTTGAGCCAAGGTATACAAGAAGATCCTGGGCCTGGGCAATATAGGAAGACCTCCCTCTCCCCACCATTTCAAAACAAACAAAGTATTTTCAAGTGTTCTTTCTCATTACTGTAAATATGTATAGGCAGACATGTATTAAATACAGTAACAAGAATAGAAAGATAAGTCAATCAATGAAACAAAGATAAGAATTGTGGAGCTAGGCTCAAGGTTCAGTGAACATGTGTGCAACAAAATTTAACATTAAGAAAGCAACCAAAAAAAAAA
>VZQC01009854.1:212651-240549 GCA_009823505.1 Rhizomys pruinosus | reverse complement strand
TTGTCTTTTTGAGACAGGGTTTCCTTGTAGCCCCAGCTGTCCTGGAACTCACTGTGTAGACCAGGCTGGCCTTGAACTCACAAAGATCCGCCTGCCTCTGCCTCCCGAGTGCTAGGATTAAAGGCGTGCGCCACTATGCCTCCTGGCTGTTGAAAAAATTCACTTTTAAAGGCAAAAGTAAATGACGATAGCACATAAATATATAATCCTAAAATGGATTTTTTAAAAATAATTTTTATTTATTTTTGTATGTGTATGAGTGTACTGTCTGCATGCAGGTCTGTGCACCCATGTCGTGCAATGCCGCAGAGGTCAGAAGAGGGTCTCGGATTCCCCTGGAACCAGAGTTCTCCTGGAATTGGAGTTACGGGCGGTTCTCAGCCGCCATGTGGGTGCTGGGGATGGAACCTGGGTCCTCTGCAAGAGCACTCGGTGCTCTTAACCGCTAGGCCATCTCTCCAGCCCCCTAAAATGGATTCTTAAATCAAGAGGGAAATTAAAAAAAAAACACAAATCCTAGGAAACTAATAAGAAAATTAGTAAAATACCAAGTACTACCTACTTGGAAACATTATTAGAAATATTATGTGACAGTTATGTCATGGTTTTCTAAGACTTACTTAGCCCCAGAAATACAAGTTGAAGTACTCAGGAGCAAAGAGGCATAATGTGTCAACCTCAACTAAAATGATTTAAGAATTAATACACACACACACACACACACACACACACACACACACACACACACTGGTATGCTATCACCCTAAATAAGGAACAATCAGAAATATATTCTCAGAGACTACTGATAATTATTTGGAGATAGTATTGCAGTTGGAAAGCACATGCTATATTCATCTATGGGTATGTTCAAAGGGACTGGGCAAGGAAATATTTAAAAAAAATGATCACATCAGATATTTGAAAACAAACATCCTTGGTTATGATGATTAATAACAAGGATGAACATGCTGGAGGTTGAACAATTGTTGGCTAGATGGCATTATAGCAGTACTTTCTTTATAAGGTTAAAGGGGCCTCTGTACAAGATTATAGTTCCCCAAGAATCTTTTATGGCACTCACTAATAGGCAACCATGCAAAAGAACTCTTCCTTCATGACTTCCTAACTTTAGCAAGTCCATTTTGATTGTGAAAACTTTTACGTTTCTTTTATACATGTGTGCCATATAATACATGCATATACATATAGACATATATAAATATTCACATTCTCTCTCCCCATATATGGTGAGAAAGAGACAGAGAATATGAACATGAATGAGGAAAGCAAATGTAGCCAAATGTTAATAATCAGTGAATCTGGGTGAAGGAATATGGCAAGTTTTTTTCTACTGGTCTACAACCCTATGGTAGGAAATTATTTTTCAAAAAAGAATGTGTAAGAAACAGGAAGAAATGGCATGAATGTATTTGAAGTAGACATGGAAGAATGGCGATGATACAAAGAAAGGGTTAACACAGAAAGATGAGTTTATACTTTGTCAGTGTGGGATACAAAATTGCATTTGCTATTTACTCCTGGTTCCTGGTACAGTTTCTAAACCTTCAAATTTCCAGAATGACACGATTATCTTTTGTTACTCATAAGAAGCACCTACTGATTGCATTGAGTTTATGCTAATGAGCTGACTTAGGGTAGGGCCTCCAGACAGCCTAAAATGCTGCTGGGTCAGGACAACAACCAAGTAACCGGAGAGCTGTAACTTTTAGCCCTACCCTCAACCTCTGGGGAGGCAAGAGGCCTGGAGATTAGACCTTATAAACACTGTTGAATGAGAAGGTTCTGAAAGCTTTGTGTTGAACAAATGGAGGTACTAATTAGAGTACACACAAAGAGGCCGCGAAAGCTTCAAATTCATACCCAGATTCTGTCCTACACATTTCTTCCATTTGGCCATTTCTGAGTTTTTTCTTTTACAATTAATCTGTAAAGATTAGCAAAGTGTCACCCTGAGTTCTGTGGGCCATTTCAGTAAATTATGAAACCTCAGAACTGTCATGGAAACTCAAGTTTATAGGCAGTGGGTTAAAAGCCCAGATGACTCAGGATTTACAGTTGGCATCTGACATGAGGCATCAGTCTTGAGGGACTGAGTGTTTATGTTGTGAGCTCTGTACTGACTTCAGATACTCAGCATTAGGGCTGAACTGAATTGTTGAAGTCCTAGAGAATTAGAATGGGTTGGTGCTGGAGAACACTGCAGAGACAGCAATGTACTCTGGTCTCTGAAGTAATCATTACATAAGCAATGGAAGATGGTTAACTGCCACCACCAACGGCCTACCTCGAACCCTCACCATACTGGTCCCTGATAGTGACTTACGCTTTCTGCTGGAAAATATCCAATGATGGTCTTAAAGCAATAAAGAAGTCCCATGAGAACAAGTATTTGTTGCTCCTTCCTCTCACACAAGCTACGAATCCAGAGCAGAATGCAACTAAGTACAGAATCAAATCCATGATCATTGTTTCTTGATCTTTCTACAACTTAAAGACTGTGCGCCTCACAGTCAGGAGCTGTTATTTTTCTGGAAAAGTAAAGAGGTATCAAAATAGTGCGTCTCAGATCCTTAGCCTTAAGAATGTACTATATTATCAGAATGGCTTCTGAATGTCCACTCTCTGTCACTAGCCACTAGCCAGGTCACCATGAACTCAAGCTACTGAAGAGTTTCCATTTCCCTTTCATTTGTCCATAGTATCCATCTTACGATGCTCTCCTGGTCCTCTATACCAGTAAATCTCACCAATTGAGGGGCAGTACAAGACCAAACCCAGCATTTCCCGCCCCTCCTCTGTGTTCCCACAGCACTGTTTCTGATTGGCAGCACATATACCACCTGATTTCTAAGTTCCTCCAGCTTTCTCCAGATGTTTCTAGTATACTTTATAGAAGAATAGACAAGTATATGCAAACCTCTGGCTAAAAACATACCACCTATCCCTACAATCTACCAGTCAGTAATCTCACTGTGCTGACCTAGTGGGAAGTGTCATCACCAATTCCACTCCTTAGTTAAGGAACATATGCTTTTACATAGCAGAGCTATAACTTTGTTTTACTCTCTCAAGACTTTTCATAGGGTAGAAGCAGCACAGCATGGAGCTCACATTTTTCCCATCTGAGGTTCCTTCCCATTTATATGACTTGATTTGTTCTAAAGAGTACTGCCTTCATGGAAGATCTTCAAAAGGAAGAGTAAGGCTGAGACATAAAGTGGAAAATACCTTATCCAAAGGAAGACAGATGGCCAAAGCATGGGTTCAATCTTTGGTACACATAAAACGGATATGGTGGCCCATGCCCATAATTCCAGCACTAAGGAGCCAAGGAGATCAGAATGAAGTTCAGTGTTAGGCTTGGCTATAAACTGAAATCAAGGCCAGTCTAAGCTATATGAGACCCTGTCTGAAGAATAAACGAGAGAAAGGCAAGTCCACTGATATGGAACAACTGGCTTGGCTATAAACTGAAATCAAGGCCAGTCTAAGCTATATGAGACCCTGTCTGAAGAATAAACGAGAGAAAGGCAAGTCCACTGATATGGAACAACTGCATTGCTGTTCCTTTATACTGTTCTCTGCTTTCCAATTTTTTTTTTTGTCTTTTTGAGACAACGTCTTCCTTTAGTCCCAACTGGCCTGGAGCTCACTATGTAAACCAGGCTGGCCTTGAACTCACAGATATCTGCCTGCCTCTGCCTCCCAAGTGCTGGGATTAAAGGCATGCGCCACCACGCCCAGCCTAAGACCATTCTTAGCCACCCTATGGGTGCTGGGAATTGGACCCGGGTCCTCTACAAGAGTAGTCAGTGCTCTTAACCACTGAGACATCGCTCCAACCCCTGCTTTCCAAATTTTTAATGAGCAACTATGTAAAGAACAAGAAAAAAATGTTAAAATCAAGAACTATTATAATTTGGAATATATTCACTGAACACTTTAAAAACAAATGGTTAAAAGAAAGCTTGTAATAGCACGGAAAACCCAGCTGTACTGAATTACTCATTTCCAGACAAGACAGTATGTGCACTTTTGTGGAGAATGATTCCAATGCCAAAATGTGCAGAGCACTGCGGGATGATCTACTTTAAGCCACAATATTTACTTACCAACTCTGAACCAACCGCACTGAAGGGCGGTTCAGCAAATTATCTGGCAAAAGATGAACTTCTCTCATTGTGTTAGCCAGTCGCACAGGAAGTTCCTTTCGTAGAAACATGTATGAAGTTTTCTCACATGCATTATCTCTTCCTATTAAGAGATGAAAATATTCCATAAAATTAACATTTGGAGAAATAAAGTGCTCTCATGTTAACATAATTACTACTGGCTCACAGAGGGAGAAAATGAAGTAATCCTGTAGTTTCTAGCTAAATTTTTATCCTCTGAAATAGCAACTTTAAGAAAATAACTTAATTAGAAGAGAAAAAGAGCATTTGTTCCAAGAGGCAACCTTGAGAGCATTTTTTTTTCTTAACACAAATATGTTCCTAGCGTTACAAGCAGCAATAGAAAAGTGACCTGGGATATAATCTGAGTTTGTTTTCAAATAAACACTGTGGGAAAATTGCCAAGCACAAAAACAGTAGAACATGGAAATCCACTCCTGTTCACAGGGGTTCCCAAGAGGCAACAGATCCATTCATTCAATAAATTTTCACCTATTGTGTGCCAAGTGCGTCTTAAGGTTTTTCTTCTAATGTCTTTCTTCAGGAACCACAGCTTTGCCACTCTGGAAGCAGAATTAGGAGGCTCTGTAATTCCAAACAAGTGTCTCTGACTAAAACTGCTGCGTCCCAAGAAAGCTCACAGTTCACTCACAGATAAAATGATCTACCATGGCGTGTCCAAGAGGGAAAGGTACATTATCGACTATAAAGAAAGCCAGTAACCCTTAAAAAAGACTCAAAATGAGCCTACCGCCTGACCCAGCCACACCACTCCTGGGTATATACCCACAAGACTCATCCTACTGCAGAGATACATGCACAGCCATGTTTATTGCAGCTCTCTTCACAATAGCCAAGAGCTGGAACCAATCCAAGTGTCCCTCAAACAACGAGTAGATAGAGAAAATGTGGCACATCTACACAATGGAGTTCTATGCAGTGGTAAAGAAAGATGACATCATGAGCTTTGCAGGTAAATGGATGGAACTAGAAGAAATCATGTTAAGTGAAATAACACAGTCCCAGAAAAACAAACTAATGGTATCCCTCATCTGTGGATGCTAGCACCAATTACCTAGTTGTAAGGCAAACTGAGCAACGTTAATGTTATATTCCTCATGATCTGAAAACAACTGTGCTCTTATATTGTCAATCCCTTAACAGGTTCTAGAACTAAGCTACCATTTATTTTCGGAGTTAGGAATTTTTGGTGAATGGGTGGAGGGTATGTATGCGTATTCTGGAGTAATATGGGATCAAAGGAATGAGGAAAAAACTAGTTTGTCATGACATTATGTCTAACCACGGTATTTATTTTATGGGAGTGCATCTTAGTATTTCTTATACAAGGCTGCTTGAGCTTTTGTCCAAGCCTTTTCCCAAATATTACACAATAGTTAAAAGTATCAGGCTGGTATAACTTAGCCTTTCTGGATGCTTAACGACCATACTTAATGCCCATACCAATTTGGCTGAGGGTCTAACTTTGCTCTTTGCCCTCAGAGGTCAACTAAGTCCCAGGGAACTATGCATGGGGCCATCCCTTGAAACGTCCTGCAAATGTGAGTCACCAGTCTTCCTGTGCAGGGAGGTCTTAGAGATCCACTAATGGGACTTCAGCCAGTGTCCAGTCTATAAAGAGGAAAGTCTGCCCATGCTTCAAATAGGGAAGCCTGGCCAGGCTTGGTGGCCCAAGCCTTTAATCCCAGCACTTGGGGGGCAGAGTCAGGAGGATCTCTGGGAGTTCAAGGCTAGCCTGGTATACAGAGTGAGTTCCAGGCCAGCTGAGGCTACTGGGAGACCTTGTCTCAAAAACAAAACAAAACAAAACAAAACAAAACAAAACAAAACGGGAAGCCTGGTCTAGCAAGACCTGACTTTGTCCTCGAGTGGATGGAACTGGTGACTGAAAAGCCAAAAGGAGCCAGGGGCTCCCCCCCAAACCTGAGTGACCCTTGAGGACCAGATCCTCAAGTGACCTTGAGAAAACAAAAACCTTGGTTAATCTGGGCTAACTGTGTGACCTTAAACATCCAAAAAGAAAGTATAACTAGAAATAAATAGTAAGTCCTGAGAAATTGTACTTCAGGTATAAAACTTGAGATCTTAGTAAAAAGACAAAAGAGCACAGTTGTTTTGTCTGTCTTACTGGCAAGTGCAGCTACCCTGTGGCTGCCACTGCTTTTGCCATCCTTCAAAGAGGTAAGAAGACACAGCTTTTCAACCTTCCAATATGGACTGAAGACTCATGTCTCTCCAAGAATCCTCCAAACATGACATCTTTCAGCCTAATAAAGAAAACAAACATCATAAGCTGAAGATGCTAAAACCTATGATATATGTGGCATGCATATGTGCACATTTTGGAGCGATGTATATTGGAAGGAATAACAACAACAACAACAACAACAGCAACAATAACAACAGAAAGACTGGGTCAAAGATCTGACTGAAACAGTGAACTTCTGCTCAAAACAGTAAACTTATGCATCGAGACTTTTGAGAGAGACTGAGAAAAAGATGAAAAACATGTTTGGCAGAATCCATGAGCTCTGGTGGGGTGGGGGGGCAGGGAGGGGGCACAGGTCTAGATTTGATTTGAAATTTTATATGAAATGCAGAGCTGGGGCCTAGCGGTTAAGAGCGCTGATCGCTCTTGCAGAGGACCCGGGTTCGATCCCCAGCACCCAAATAGTGGCTGAGAACTGTCTGTAACTCCAACAACAGGAGAACTCCAGTTCCAGGGGAATCCGACACCCTCTTCTGACCTCCACAGCATTGCACCACACAGGTGCACAGACCTACATACAGACAGTACATTCATACACATAAATAATTTTTTTAATTTAAAGAATGAAATGCACAGAGCTTCAATAAAAAAAAATGGCTTTGAGAAAAAAAAAAAAGAAAGAAGACATTATGAACTTTGCAGGTAAATGGGTGGAACTAGAAGATATCATGTTAAGTGAAGTAATACAGTCCCAAAAAAACAAACAACGAATGGTGTCCCTCATCTGTGAATGTTAGCACCAAGTACCTAGTTGTAAGGCAAACTGAGCAATGTTAAGGTTATGTTCCTCGTGATCTGAAAACAACTGTGCTCTTATATTGTGAATCCCCTAACAGGTTCTAGAATTAAGCTACCATTTATTTTCAGACTTTGGAATTTTGGTATATGGGTAGACGGTACATATGCATATTTTAGAGAAATATAAATCAAAATGGAAAAAAATTTGAAAAAAGGAAGAGGAAGAAGAGGAGGCAGCAGCGGCGGGCAGGTGGTAGCAGTAAGGCCACTGCTTGGCCACTGAGCTATGCTCCCATATATGCATAGATATGTGACAATAATAACTAGAGGTCACGGAATTCAGAGGGAGTGGGGGCGGAGAGGGGCAAAGGAGCAGTTACAGGAGAGGGAGGAACAGAAGTGATGTAAATACAGTACTTGTATCTGAAATTCTGAAAAAAAGAATAAGTTTTTAAAAAAGGTTGGAGAGAAGCAGGGCGGGTGGTGCACGCCTTTAATCCCAGCAGAGGCAGGTGGATCTCTGTGAGTTCAAGGGCAGCCTGGTCTACAGAGCGAGCTCCAGGTCAACTGGGACTAAAGGGAGACCCTGTCTAAAAAATACCCCCCCCCAAAAAAAAAGAGGTTAGAGAGGTAAGCCAGGCAAAGCAATTAGGTATGGCGTGAGCTCACTCACATGTGGACCATCAAAAGGTTGGTTTTCCAGAAGAAATTGAGAATAAAATGGTTATTCCAGAGGTTGGGGACAGTAGAGGGTATTATCAATGGCTACTAAAGTAAAGTTAGGAGAAATAAGTTCTGGTGGTGCACTGTTGCACAACATGGATAACAACTGTGTACCATACATTTCGAAAATAAAAGGATTTTGAAAGTTGTCATGAAGAAAGGATTAAATGTTTGACAGGATAAATATGCTTAACCTGATTTAAAATATTATGCAACCTAATTATGTACTGAACATTACATGTTGCTTGATTAATATGACCAAATTTGGTTATTACATATTAGTTAAAATAAAAGGTAAAGGGGCCGGAGAGATGGCTCAGTGGTTAAGAGCACTGACTGCTCTTGCAGAGGACTCGGGTTCGATTCCCAGCACCCACATGGCGGCTATCTGACACCCTCTTCTGACCTCCATGGCATTGCACGACACGGGTGCACCAACCTACATGCAGACAGTACACTCATACACATAAAAAATAATAAATAAATAAATAAATAAATATATAAATGGTAAAATAAGAGATAAGGTTAGGGGATCTTCTGGCAGTGGCTGTGTGTAACATTCACATAAGCAAGGCAGGTTTGAGAAAAGGCATCTACCTGACAAGCTAAAAGAGGAACCCTGAGCCCCTTCCTCTACATTGTCCTGAGGTCAGAATAGTTCTAGGCTCGGGCCTGCCACATTCCCAAACCTGACAAACTTAATGGCTAGGACAGAGGCAGGACAGAAGAGACATGAGCTTTGGGGATGGAAATACCCTCTAGTCTGCCACTTTAGAGCTGTGAAACTTTTGGTTAGCTTCATCACTCCCCTGAACCTCATCTGCCTTAATGTGGAAGACGGGGGTCAAACTTTGTAAAGGCTACGTGAGATAACATGCAAAACTGGTCCTTCCCCGCTGTTACATTTATGGGTCCATCCCATTCCCACGGGGCACAGGCTAGGCTTCCTGGATGCCCCACATTCCCCAGAGACCTTTTAGAAATATGAAACATGGGTGTGGGGTGCTGGCATGCCCAAGGGAAGCAGTGCTTGCTGAACCAACACATCTCCAAACTCTCCTTACTGTTCCCTCTGGAGTAAAGGCAGCGATTGGGAGGTTCAGGTGCCAAAGTTTCAGTTTCCTTACTTTTTGGTTTTCCTTTCCTTTCCTCTATCAAATACAACTTGAAACACAAGAATCCACTCTTGAAAGTCACCTGTAGATCTTTTTTCCTCACTGACCTGGACCCCATTTCCATAGTCAAACAAGTTCGAATGGAAGTTCACCTTAAATCTTCATTTCCTTCCTTCCAAGTGAGTACACTGAAGGTTTTCAGTAAGTAAACCTTTAATGAATGATCCTTTTACTTTTTCCTTAGCATTCTGATACATACTATAGTCCCCAAATACCCACTCCAAGTAAGAGGGGAAAGGAGTGTAATGTCTCAGTAACAAGCATCCAACAGCTACCCTGTAGAGTTGATTCTTGTTGCTTTGTTTCCAAAATATAGTATTCCTAAAGTGTTGCACATTTTAGTTTTGAATGCATTGAAATGTTGGGACTGTCATAGTTAATCATGTGATAAAAGGAAGGAGTTCAAATATGAATCTGGATTTTTTTCACAGGCCAGGAGAAATATTCTATATTCTGATTAAATACATAGGAAAAAATACCTTTTAAAGCAAAAAAGACATGTTCTCACTTTGGGATGACAAAGACCAGACTTAAATCAGGCTCTTTTGAATCCTATCTTTGAATAGGCCCAGACCTTGCTCTCTCTGCTAACCCGCTTAGGTCAGTTTTAACAAGAATCTTTCCTTTTACCAGTGCTACTTTGCTCCTGGGGTCTGATGAGTTCCTCATTTTGTGCTCCGGAACACTCAGAGTGTTTTCAGCATGTCTAGTTGACTTGGGAAGAGCTTCAGCATTGATTCCTCTTAGTCATTTTCCACCCACTGGCCGCTATCCTGCTCCTGGGCTATAAATCTCCACTTATCCATTCTGCACTCGGAGTTGAGCCTCATTTCTCTCTTGTACCACAAAATCCCTCTGGAGTGGTCACTCCTGAATACTCTCCCTTGCCAACTTTAATAAAGATTATGAATCATTTCTCCTTTAACACAGACAAGGCAGTTCTGTAATGGGAAGAAGCACAGGAACCCTGCAGTGCTGAACTGGAACTTAGGGTGTTGGTATGGACTCATGATTAAAAAAGAAAATGAGGTTTTCTGGGTAGTAAAAGTTTGCATGCTGAAATTTCCCAGTCTACAGCTGGTTAGGAGCAACAGATTGGAAACACGGGATAGCATGAAAGTCAGGCTGTGGTCAGCAAGAGCTAGCCAATAGGTCAAGGTCTCTCTGAAATCTACAAGACTGGATGGCTCCAGAATGGAAAGTTTTCACAGTTTTTAAAAGGTAGAAAGGCCGGGCGTGGTGGTGCACCCCTTTAATCCTAGCACTTGGGAGGCAGAGGCAGGCGGATCTTTGTGAGTTCAAGGCCAGCCTGGTCTACAGAGGGAGTTCCACAACAGCTGGAGCTACAGGGAGACGCTGTCTCGAAAAGACCAAAAATAAATAAATAAATAAATAAATAAATAAATAAATAAATAAATGGCAGAAAGGAGCCTATGCCATGTGTATGCAATATGGATAGAATCCAGCTATGGGAAATACAGGGACATTTACACTAATTAGGATACCGTCTATCATTTCAAGTCACTTGGCTCAAATCACATTATGCCAAAGAATGAGTTGGACATCCAAACTTGAAATTCTGTCTTTAGAATTTTGGAACTCACAATTCAGTTAAAGATCTATGGTCCTAAAGGACATTCCTAACAAGATCCAGTGTTAAAGCTAGACTTGGGTTTGAATCCTAAGCACTCAGAAATTTCGTTACCCTTCTACATCTCATTACAACCATCTAGAAAATAAGAATAGCACTTCTTCACAGAGGTTTAATGAGGGCTAAAGTGTGTTTAACACTGAATGCTGATACACTCTAATTTTTGAAGAGGAGCTCATTAAATGCCACCATCAATGCCTGCAGATGATCAAGCAAAAAGTTCAAAGCTATGGGGGCAAGATCAAACCGCCTGAGACATCTTCAGTCCTGAGAACGTGAGCCTGGACTCATCTGACGATTCTACATAATTTTCAAAAACATGAAGGTATATCAGTGTCCCCACCATTCACTGCTTTAAAAATCGGGTCCTTGACGCTTGCAGCAGTCAACTCTGCACTATTTAGAAAACTCAACCCTAACATGTGATCTAAGAGAACCAATTTCAGGAAGCATTTCACATGTGAGTCATTGCATTGCCAGCCTGTTCCGAGTCCATAAAGAGAAATGATGTCTTGATGTCCCCACAGCACCTATCACAGGACCTCGTCGAGCCTGCTCTTTATGACTTCCTGAAAATCTCATTCATGCTTTCAGAAGTTTGTACTTTTAATAAAGAGTAGCTGAAAAAGCTCGGGTTTTACCTCCAACATTCTAATTTAGCTTTAAGGATAAATTCCCTGTACTTAGATACCTTAATTATATATCAGCTTAAACAGGAGGAGAAATCTTTTTAATTAGTGAACCTAAAAATAAATCTGATTGTTACAACTTTTCAGTGGCTTCCCTCATATACATTAAAAGAATTGCATCCTAGATATTAATGTTGAATACTTATTTTAAATCAAAGGGTTCTAACCACCATTTTTATAATCAGTGTATTAAAAAACTTTTGGTTTTAAATGAATGTCATCTCAAGTGTTCTGTTTTTCCAAGTCTTTCCCAGCTATTCTTTATGATTATCTGACTTCATTTTCCCCCCACTTCTCTACATCCCTTAATTTTGATTTTCTATTTTTATCTCCATTTAAGATTTTCCTACTAATCTATTTAGAAAATGACAAAGAGGGAACAGCAAGGGGGTTGGAAAATTCTGATGTAGTGAACATAAATAAATCACTATAGCTTTACACTCAGGAGTGGTCGGTTTTTCACCCCAGTTTCATGACTCTCACATGTTTGGGGAGTGCTGGGGACTAAACCTAGGACCTTACATGTGCTCCACCACTCAGCTCCAACCCTGGTCTCTTTATTTTTTTCAATGTTGTCCCTTCAGTAGGAAGTTGGGAGAAAGCTATTATGTTTCCAAAAATTATGGTTTGCCTGGTATAGGGAAGGTCTATAAGCTTTACATGCACTAAGATATAGAAAGAATGGATGTAAAAATACAAATAAATGGCTTTCAGTTTAATTTGGGGAGCCCTCCTTGTGGAGGGACCGAGAGGGAACCAGAAGTATTTGTCTAGCCAAATGTCTACAGACAGTATTTTTCCACAGTGGCTGGTATTTCTAGTTAGTCTTTAACCCTCTTCCCAACTAATCTACTGGAGATAGAAAAAAAAATTCTTCAGTTAATAAAATTACCTGATACTAAGTATCTTATAATTAAATCAAGAGGCTGAGGACCTCTTCTGTGATCTGTCCCACCAATACACATCATGCCCCTAAAATGTAGTTTCCTCTCTGGATTACTTGAAGGCTACCTTTGTCCCCATCTTTCGGCTGTAATATCTGCTGTAGGTTGGTTAGACAGGGACAAGAAAGAGGTCAAGGAGTGGAAAATGAGAATAATAAAGGAAAAAGTACTGGCAAGGCACAAAAAACCAACCGGAACAATCTGGCTCATTCTGCTAACAGTGCTTTGTCTGTTAACACTGTCAACTAAATGTTGGAGTGTGTAATTTATTTTTTCATTAACCATGTTAAATTGAATAAAGTAGAAAGTAATTTAGGGGTAGCTCTTTGACTTCTTTTTTCCAGTTGGATTTTGAAGAGTTTAACCTTTTGAAAACATTGAATTTTAAAATCACAAATAATTAATCACTGGACTTACTAGGATTAAATAATGCCTAACTCAATGAATAGTCCTTCAGAAGCAAGAACATGAAGTATGAGTGGAGAAATAGCAGTTGATTGTGCTGTCCTTTAAAAGAATCACTTTAAAAAGAACTTCAAGGCTTGGAGATAGCAAAGTCATTAAAGTGCCTGTCACACAAGCATGAGTACCTGAGCTTGAATCCCAGAACCCAAGGGCGAAAGCCACTTACAAGCCCAGCACTGAGGGGGAGGGGTTAGAGACAAAGCAGAAGTCTGGGACTGACTGGGAACCAGCCTAGCCTCCAGGGCCCTGAGAGACCCTGCCTCAAAAGAAAAAAAGTGGATGGGGGTAGGGGTGCTGGAGAGATGGCTCAGCAGTTAAGAGCACATGCTGTGCACTCGGGAGAACTGGCAGATCCTAGCACACACATAACAAGCTAGGCCTCTCACAAAGGCCACTAACTCCAGCTTCTTTTGGCCTCTCTAACGTGTGCATAATCTCATGAAGACAAACACATAAACAAATGCATAAATACAATATTTAAGTGAATATTTAAGTGAATAGTTCCTGTAGAGTGACAGGCAGGTTGTCTTCTGGCTTACACACACACACACACACACACACACATACACACACACACACCTCTTAATTTACAATTTCAAAATGACTGCTTTATTTCATGCCCAGGAGTGGCATTTTATTGCCTGAGAAGCTTGACAATTTTGTTTTGTTTGGAAAAACTTACTCTTGAATTTAAGAGGCTGGCACAGCCATTATAGAAAACAGGATCAAGTCACGCGTGGTGGTGCACGCCTTTAATCCCAGCACTTGGGAGGCAGAGACGAGTGGATCTTTGTGAGTTCAAGGCCAGCCTGGTCTACAGAGTGAGTTCCAGGCCAGCTGGGGCTACAGGGAGACCCTGTCTCAAAAAGACCAAAAAAAAAAAAAATAAATAAAAAATAATNTGCGGAAATGGGTCATTTGGTAAATACTTGCCCTGCAATCATGACGACCTGAATTTGATCTCATGAAACCACGTTAAAAAAAAATCAGGACATGGTAGCACACACTTGTGATGTAAGTACTGGGGAGGCAGATACAGGTGGAGTCTGCTCAGCCAGCCTGGCCTAACTGGTAAGCTCCAGGCCAGTGAGAGACCTTCTGGCCTCCACGCCAGGTGCACACACACAAACAGAACCACCACATCACCCGGTAATCCCACTCTAGATATATATCCAAAGGAAATGAAATCAGTGTGTTGAAGAGGCACCTGAAATGTCATGTTTATTATAGTACTATATTCATAATTGCCAAAATGGAAACAAATTGTCTACCAATGGATAAATGGGTTTAAATGTGGTATACACAACGGACTACTGTTCAGTTACAAAGAGAAGGACATCTCATCACTGTAACACCATCTAACACAAGAACCCATTTGGATAATGTTAATTATTAATCTGGGTGGTTGTTTTTTTGAGACTGGGCCTCCCTCTAGCCCCAGCTGGGTTGGAACTCACTATCTCTCTATGTAGACCAGGCCTGCCTCTGTTTCCTGAGTGCTGGGATTAAAAGCCTGTGCCAAAATGCCCAGCTTTAATATTAATTTTTAATAACATCTTGTTATACTGCCCATGCTGGCCTTGACCTCTTGGGCTCAAACAATATTCTTGCCTCAGCCTCTTGAGCAAATGGGAATACAGGTACATGTCACTGCACCTGGCTGAATATTACATTTTATTACTATATCAATGATAAATTTCCCAAGTGCAATAACCGCATCATGGCTAGTAGGAGCCTACTCCTATGCTTTGGGCATATATAGTTAAATATCTAGAGGTCAAGAGGCATGGTGTAGGCAACTTATTCTCAGCTCAACAACAACAAAAGCTTATACATGTGAGAGGGAGGAATAGAGTGAGAGGGCAATGTGGATGGATAGAGAGGAAGAGAGTGAGAAAGCAATGGGGTAAATAGAGAGGAGAGTGAGACGTCAGGCAATGGGGTGAATAGAGAGGAGAGTGAGATGGCAGGCAATGGGGTGGATAGAGAGGAGAGTGAGACAGCAGGCAATGGGGTGGATAGAGAGGAGAGTGAGACAGCAGGCAATGGGGTGGATAGAGAGGAGAGTGAGACAGCAGGCAATGGGGTGAATAGAGAGGAGAGTAAGACAGCAGGCAATGGGGTGAATAGAGAGGAGAGTGAGATGGCAGGCAATGGAGTGAATAGAGAGGAGAGTGAGATGGCAGGCAATGGGGTGAATAGAGAGGAGAGTGAGACAGCAGGCAACAGGGTGAATAGAAAGGAGAGTGAGACAGCAGGCAATGGGGTGGATAGAGAGGAGAGTGAGATGGCAGGCAATGGGGTGGATAGAGAGAAGGAGAGAGGGCATGGGGTGGATAGAGAGGAGAGTGAGATAGCAGGCAACGGGGTGAATAGAGAAGGAGAGAGGGCATGGGGTGGATAGAGAGGAGGAGAGAGGGCAGTGGGGTGAATAGAGAGGAAGAGAGCAAACTGACAAAAGCTCTCAGAAAAGCAACTGACAAGTCAGTGCTAAGGTATATTAACTCTTATTCTTGCAACTTTCCTTAAGGCATGAAAAAATTCCAAATAAAGGGTTTGAAAAGCAGTAAAACCAGGTAAATATACAAAAATAAGGGAACATGAAAATAAATCACAACACTGTATGTATATATGGGAAAACATGCAGTCACTTAAAACAATGCTTTTAAAGAAAAAAGTCTTCTAACAACTATGATGATTCTATTCTAAAAAGAAAAAAATCTACTATAAACATTGTAGTCTAAAAAATAGTAATATCTCATATATAACAGGCTGCAAGGTGCAGATCTTCCTAATGGAGTATAACATCATGCACAGTACCCTTCACGTAACAGTTTTCATTCTTCTGACAGGACAATGGGCCACAAGGTGATGTGATGAGATTCTCCCTTGAAGCAGATGAGTGTAATAGAATCCTCCTGTTAAGGACACTGGTATATCTGTGTGAAGGGAAAGCAACCACTGCCTACTGATCCCGTAATCTCCACCAGCAGACAGTGAGCAATCTACCCCTCTGCACAACACAGAAAGCTAGAGCCAGCTCCGAATGGGTTTCAATATGGGCCCACAAATTGTGGCCTACCTTGGACAAACCCTCCATCACTCCCAAATCACTGAGGTTCTATGTCTTGTGGGTTCCAAGATTCCTTGGATCCATTAGCACAATACACAGAATATTATAGATATTCAATAATATTTTCAGAATGTAACTGAAAAGCAAAACACATAGTAACTTTAAGTATAAAGTTTTCACAGCAAATAAAATTTGGGGGTTCAAGATGGCATTCGCTAATAGCATTTTTGGCAAATTCCTCTTTAGATCAACTTCATTCTATATATTTGGTTACAGGTATTCCAATCCTTAAAATCAGAGGAGCCAGGCCAGGTGTGGTAGTACACACCTTTAATCCCAGCACTTGGGGGGCAGAGGCAGGCGATCTCTCTGAGACTGAAGCCAGCCTAATCTACATAGTGAGTTCCAGGCCAGCAGGGGCTACAGGGAGACCCTGTCTCAGGAAACCAAATAAAATAATAAAATAAAATAAAGTAAGAGCCAAAAGTGGCTCTTACTTTTGGGAAGTAATAATACAACAGCAGTAATAGTCAGTACAGGGCATCAGACCAGAGAATAGAAAGTATGGATATAAATAGAACTGAAATCATAGAATTAGGCCAGAGCATGCCACCAGGCAGCTAAAGTCACCACACATCCACATCTAATTCTAGAAGGAAGTTAAGGCTCTAGTCCTAACAGTAAATTGCTGGGTACAGGCTGGCTTGTTGTCATGGAAGAAGTAATAGTTAGATAAAGGTCACATTGTATCCATCCATGAAGTTTTTTTTTTCATCCATGATGTTTACTGAGGAAAAATGTTTAGTGAACGACCACAGTGAATGAAGGGAGTTTAAAGCCAGTCACACTCATAGCATGAATCACCTAAACGTGTTCTCCATGTTCCTTAGAAAATGATCCTTCTGGGCTGGAGAGATGGCCTAGCAGTTAAGAGCACCGACCGCTCTTACAGAGGACCCGGGTTCGATCCCCAGCACCCACATGGCAGCCGAGAGCCGTCTGAAACTCCAATTCCAGGAGAACTCCAGTTCCAGGGGAATCCGAGACCCTCTTCTGACCTCCGCTGCATTGCACGACACGGGTGCACAGACTTGCATGCAGACAGTACATTCATACACATACAGAAATAAATAGAATTTAAAAAAAAAAGTCATTCTCTAAAAAAAAAAAAAAAGAAAATGATCCTTCTGCGTAGAGATAACTTCAGCCCACAACCTTGAGAAAAATAACAAACAAGGTTAAAAGCACCCTATCTAGCTTTTATTCTTAGCTGGGAATTAGTTTTCTTGCAGAAAATGCTATGCTGCCAATTTGTAGGAAATCCATGAGCAACACCTTCCAAGAGCCTGCCATGTCACGCACGCTTGAGCTCTCACTGCCACAATCCAACCTTAAATGCTGTTGTTTCTACTGTGTAGAAAGAAGTGTAGTAGGATTCAGCATCCCAAATTAAGACCTGACTGTAAATCTATATACTGTGCTTCTCAAATTTCTAGAGACAATTCAGCAAATTAACAAGTAATAATCTTCAGAATTAGAAGTCTTACTTCAATGTAAGAAAATGTTGTAGGTGCTAACCTGACAACTCTGAAATGATGCAACTAGAAAACTTTTAAATTAGATTATTCCATTTTCTGACTGTGTAATAGAACAAATTTGGACAAAGCTAAATTACTTCTAGAGACATTTGCTATAAGGAATTACACCAGATGAAATGGAATATTCAACTGAAAAAAGCAGAGGTTTAAAAGTTTAGTCTACCTGTAATTTATCTATGGTTTTACCCCTAAATTTGATTTTTTTCTTTTTTCTTTTCTTTTATTCATTTATTATTATTTTTTTTTGTCTTTTCGAGACAGGGTCTCCCTGTAGTCCCAGCTGTCCTGGAATTCACTCTGTAGACCAGGCTGGCCTTGAACTCACAGAGATCCACCTGCCTCTGCCTCCCAAGTGCTGGGATTAAAGGCGTGTGCCACCACGCCTGGCCGTTTTTTATTATTTTTTATGTGTATGAGTGTACTTGTCTGCATGTAGATTGGTGCACCCATGTTGTGCAATGCCAAGGAGGTCAGAAGAGGGCGTCAGATTCCCCTGGAACTGGAGTTAAAGACAGTTCTTAGCCACCATGTGGGTGCTGGGACTCAAACCTGGGTCCTCTTCAAGAGCAGTCGGTGCTCTTAACTGCTGAGCCATCTCTCCAGCCCCCCTAGCTTTGATTAAGTAAGAGATACAAACCATCCAATTTCTTCAACCTACTTCAGATGATGTTGAGAAAATCAAAGCTAAATCTGCACACGACTGTGTCTGACAGAGAAATCTGGAGAGCAGAGCTAGGAGTAAACAGGCAAAAAAGAAGGTGACAGTGAAGAAAGCTCACACCTTTACATCTTTTCTCTGTGTGTTCTCCATCCAGAACACCTTTGATGACACTAGAGAAAGGACAATTAGGTTAATGCCTCACACAATCTCAGAAGAAAAAAACCCTCTATTTCAAAACCTTTAAAAGAGAGGTAGGAAGAGTAGAGAAGGTTCTATACAGTCACACACATTACAATGTTTTCTAGCATATGTGTATGAGCTCCTCATAGAAAGCAACTATATGCCTTACCAATTCTCTAATGTGCCTCAAGTTCCATTTCATTTCAAATATAAAACTTTTTTTTTTGGTCTTTTTGAGACAGGGTCTCCCTGTAGCCCCAGCTGTCCTGGAACTCACTCTGTAGACCAGGCTGGCCTTGAACTCACAGAGATCCGCCTGTCTCTGCCTCCCGAGTGCTGGGATTAAAGGCATGCACCACCACACACATGTAAGTCACTATGAAAGTATTGTCAGCATCACTTTTGACTTACATATAAACCTTCAGTATCTCATGGATTCTGTCCCCTAAAATGACCTGTAAATCATGAGCTTGAGCAAAAAACGAATGACCTGAAACTGTGGCTCCTGAAGCACATGATAATCATCTCAGTAAAAGCAGCAGCACTCGGGCTGGAGAGATGGCCTAAAGGTTAAGAGCACCGACTGCTCTTGCAGAGGAACCGGGTTCGATCCCCAGCACTGACTGCTCTTACAGAGGACCTGGGTTCAATCCCCAGCACCCACACGGCGGCTGAGAACCCTCTTTAACTCCAGTTCCAGGGGAATCAGACACCCTCTTCTGACCTCCGAGGCATTGCACAGCATGGGTGCACAAACCTACATGCAGACAGTACATTCATACACATAAAAATAAAAAAATACAATTTAAAAAAAATTTTAAAAATTAAAAAATTAGCAGCACCCACACGCTACTCTCCAAAATGAGGTTAAGTGGCTTCGGGGGGGGGGGGGGCGGCATTACGTAGCTCCCAAGGTGATTCTCCTGAACTGCTCAAAACCACTGACCATGAGCCAACATCTAATCATACACGACTGAATGAGAGAAAGCAAATCAAAGAACTTGGACTCAAACAGTAGCTCTGAAGCATCCAAAATTGTTCTGGTTAGCCCACATACTGTTAGTCTTTATTTTCATGTCTGACCTTTTCTCCACCCTCTTAGGAAACTGACCACAAATACCTTCATGATCTGAACAAATTCATGAAGGAAATGGACTGTGCTTCACAAGGTGGTGATGCCTGACAAGTGATGCGCTTGTTGGTCCTCTCCTTCACTTACTCAGGCCCAATCCATCACCTACATTTCTCTAAAAGGAGTGGTGAGATGACCAGCTGCACAGAAACCTGCCCTGTACCTACGACACACTAGAGTGGTTTTCACCTGCTCAGAATTTAAGTTTCCTAATTTGTAAAATGGACACGGCTGTTGTAAGATTTAAATGGTACCATATTTTACACCAAGTATTCAGAGAATGCATCTACTGAACCTTTTCCAGTTGCCAAATAGTCTAATTTTATTTCCTTCTGCAATAGTTTCACTGAAGCCAAGCTCAGACTAAAACAGGAAGAAGACAGAGAGCATAGGCCAGAGATGACATCTATAACCTGTAAAGAATGTGTAAACACTAAATAATGAGTGCAGTGTCCAGGAAGGACAATTTCTACAGAATAAGGGATTCACTGTAAGGCAGCAGCCTTCTATGGAAGGGTTTATTATAAATATCATGCCTACTTCAGCACACTACGCAACAAGCATAGGAACAGTGCTAGAACAATGACCACTCTGCTTTCTATTCAACTGCAGTCCAGGAAAAATTAACCCAACTGATACAAAAATCCATAGTCAAGTGTCAGGAAATATCTGTTATGGGGGTTGGAGAGATTGCTCAGTGGTTAAAAGCATAGGCTATGCCTACAAAGGACCTGGATTCTATTCCCAGCACCCACATGGCAGCTAAGAACTGTCTGTGACTCCAGTTCCAGGGGATCTGACTTCCTCTTCTGACCTCTGTAGCATTGCACCACACAGGTGTGCCTACCTACATATTACCTGCAAGCAATATACTCATACACATAAAAAAAAGAAATATATGTTACCAAACTTAAGGAAACATTACATGTTACTAGAGCAAATTCAAGAAAAAGTTCAGCTAGAAGCCCGAGGGTACATGGTGACACAATCATCTAATCTCTGCACCCGTGGGAGCGTGAGCATGCTCTGGTCTATGAAAATATGTTGAATGCTTTGATTTCATGTTTGTGGTGAACACCCATGAAACTGCCCAGGCCATTAAAGGTATGCATATCCGAAAAGCCACCAAGTATCTGAAAGATGTCACTTTAAAGAAGCAGTGTGTGCCATTCCGGTGGTACAATGGTGGAGTTGGTAGGTGTGCCCAGGCCAAACAGTGGGGCTGGACACAAGGTCGGTGGCCCAAAAAGAGTGCTGAATTTTTGCTGCACATGCTTAAAAATGCAGAGAGTAATGCTGAACTTAAGGGTTTAGATGTAGACTCCCTAGTCATTGAGCATATCCAGGTGAACAAATCACCCAAGATGCGCCGCAGAACATACAGAGCTTATGGTCGGATTAACCCATACATGAGCTCCCCATGCCATATTGAAATGATCCTCACTGAAAAAGAACAAATTGTTCCTAAGCCTGAAGAGGAGGTTGCATAGAAGAAAAAGACATTCCAGAAGAAACTGAAGAAGCAAAAACTTATGGCAAGGGAATAAATTGAGCATAAAATAAATGCACATAAAAGGAAAAAAAAAAAGAAAATATGTTGTTGGAGAAAGACAGGTACGTTACAAATTTCAAAAGGCCCTATTGTTTTCTGATCAACAACACATGGGAAAAGTATTAAACTTCACAGTGTGGGAAAATATAGGAGAGTTGATCATTTGTTCCCAACAGTGAGACTATTGTATATTGACCTCAATGCAGGAATAAGAGAAAAAAACATCACTGGCACAACTCAAATATTAAGGCAGAATCCCAGAACAAGTCTAAAAACAAAAATAAAATCAGCTACTGAGATGACTTTTAGGGAAATAATCTACCATTGAGTTAGAACCCAAAGTATTCAATTAGAATCTATTAATATTGACCTATGTAATAAAATTGTTCACTACAATTTTATGCAATTCATTCTGGCAGAAGGTAGACTCTTAGAGATAAGACAAGCCAATAACCAGGAGCAGGATTCTTAAGAGAGGAAGGATAGCTAACATGGATCATAACCAAATCCAGTTCTGCCAGGAAAAGAAGTACGAAGGTAAATTGCCCCTCCCTGCCATAAAAGCAATATGGCTAACTGAAAACACTTCCATGTTAGTTTCAATCCCAGTTTATACAATAAAGACAAAAAGCCTAAGAATGGCAGGTAGCCTACCCATAGTGCTGTTGGCATATTTTTTATAATGTGCTAGTCAGTGTCTTCTTCACTGACTAATTTACCAGTATATACAAGGAATTCAGGCAAATGATTGAAATGCCAGATTCAAAAAAAAAAAGAAACTCCAGATTCCAGTTACTAAATATTCAAAGAAACTTAATTTTTAATATTTATTTTTTTTTAATTTTATATGTATGAATGTATTGCTTGCATGGGGGTGGGTAGGTTCGCCCATGTTATACAATGCCCCCAGGGCATCAGATCCCTGGGAACTGGAGTTTGTTGTTAACCATCATGTGGGTTCTGGGAATCAAACTCCAGTCCTCTGTAAGAGGAATCAGTGCTCTTAATGGCTGAGCCATCTCTCCAGACCCTCAAAGACATTTTTTTCCTCAAAGACATTTTATACACAATTTAAAAACTGTAGATAATATACCTAAGTAGCCAAAAAAATTTAGTTCCTATGTTAGGCATTATACAAATAAAAACCACAAAACCTCATTTTGGCAACTCTATAGAGAAACAAGTACACAAACTTTGCTGACAGATTTATAAATTAAAGCTATGAATTCCTCAAAGCCATTCACACATTAATTCTACTCTCAAACAGATACTGCATAAGTAAACCACCAGCTTATCTGGAAAAGTCTGAGCCAAAAGTCACATTCCAGATGAACAAGGTTCAGTGTTAGCAGGACACAGGACAAACAACTTTTATCACTTTAATGAAAATCAAGAGTAACCACTGCTCAGTTCTTTAAAGAGGAAATTGAATTGTCTTAGATCAAGGGCTGGCAAAACTCCAGTAAAGGACCAGAAAATAAATATTTTTGGTTTTGTGAACCATACAGTCTCTGGGAACAACTCAACTTTGCTGTTGTGGAGGCAGCCAAAGGTAGAGAGTGCATGCAACACTCTATGTATGCAACATACCTATGCTCCAGTAAAGCTTTATTACAAAAACAGGTGTTGTTAAAACCCACAGAGTAGGGCTGGAGAGATGGCCTTGCGATTAAGAGCACCGACTGCTCTTACAGAGGACCCGGGTTCGATTCCCAGCACCCACATGGTGGCTGAGAACCGTCTTTAACTCCAGTTCCAGGGGAATCCAACGCCCTCTTCTGACCTCTGCGGTACTGCATGACACGGGTGCACAAACGTATATGCAGACAGTACATTCATACACATAAAAATAAATAAAATTAAAAAATCTTAAAAAAAAAACCCAGAGAGTTAACACAAAGAACGACTTCTAGTATAAACTATGGACTTTGAGTGACAATGATGGTTCATCAGTTATAACAATGGTTACTAGAAGTTCATCAGTGTCCCACACTGGTACAAAATGTTGAAAACAGCAGAGGCTGTGTTTGGGAGGTACACAGGAACCCTCTGTACTTTCCGTGTGTATTAGTCAGGGTTCTCTAAAGAAACAGAAGTAACGGGACGCATATATATAGTTATATACAATTTATTGATTTGCTCACGTGACAGAGTTCAAGGAGTCCAACAGTAGCCGCACCACTGGAAAGGCCGAGAGAATCCAGGGAACTGCTCAGTCCACAAGGCTGGATGTCTCAGTAGTCCCAATCTAGTGCTGAAGGCCCGAATGGATTCCAGGAGTTCAGCCGGTCTCAGTACACGCTGGGATCCGAAAGGTTGATCACAGCAGCAAGACAAACTCACCAGATGAGAGAGACAAGCCACAGGAGAAAAGGGACCAGCTCCTTCTGCCGTGGCCTTTTATATAGCCTGCCAGCAGAAGGTAACACCCACATTTGGGGTGGGCCATCCGGGTTGAGGTGGTCCAATCCAAACATCCCTTTTCTCTTATTTGTTCCTTAGTCCAGTCAAGTTGACACACAGGATTAACCATCACACCATGTTGGCATAATTTTGCTGCTAATCTCTATTAATTTAAATTAATGTCTATTAATTAAAAAAATGAGAAAGCAGGTGACCAAGCTAAAAAAAAAAGAATTACCCAACTCAGAATAGTCACTAAAGTAACATAATTGAATGTACATACAACATAAAGAAAAGTTCCTAATATTCTGTAATTACATCTAGTAACAAAGCCAAGGTTTCCAAATCTTGCCAACAGTCTGATCAATTTCCCAAAAACTTAATAGGAGGAAAACACCCAGACATCACCAAGATCAGTAAGTAAAGCTATGCATCCTCTTCAAAGAATCCTTATTCATTGCTCTTGGGGGTTTAAACTGGTGTAACAACTACTGAAATCAGTATGGAAGTTTCTCAAAAAGTGAAAACAAAGGACAGAGAGCTGGCTCAGCAATTAAGAGCACTGGCTGCTCTGCAGAGGACCCAGGTTCAGATCCCAGCAGCAATATGGCAGCTAACAACCGGCTGTCATTCCAGTTCCAGGGGAATCCAATGCCCTCTTCTGACTTCTATAGGCAATGCTCAACACAGGTGCACTTAGATATATGCAAACAAAACACTCATACACATCAAATGAAAATAAATAAATCAAAAGAAGTAATGTGAAAATAGGATTCTTGTATTTGGCAGAACGCATGAGCTCTGGTGGGGTTGGGGGAGGCAGGGAGGGGAACACGAGTCTAGATTTAATTTGCAATGTAATTTGATTTATATGAAATGCACAGAGCTTCAATAAATCATTGGGTTTAAAAAAAAAGAATTCTTGTATGATCTCCCTGAACTAGTGCACTCCTGGGTATGTCCTACTACAGCTACTGATGCATACATGCTTATTGCTGCACTGTTCGCAACAGCTAAAATTTGGAAACTGCCATCAGTAATGGATAAGGAAAAAGCATATATACAGGACCGAATTTTATTCAGCAGTAAAGAAAAATTAGACTGTGAAATTTACAAAGAAATGTGTGGAGTGGGAAATTATGGTAAGCAAAGTAATTCTGACTCAGAAAGACAAATACTATGTTTTCTCTCACATGCAGATGCTAAATTTTAATTTTTATATATGTGAGGTGTGTGGGTATAAGTAATGAAAGTAGAAAGGGGACCATGGGGAGAATGATGTCCTAAGAGAGAGGAGAGGAAAGAAGAGGGTAACAGAATGCCTATGAGATGAAAGCAGACGGGGATCTCCTGGGGGAAGGAAGGGGGTGGGCAGCAGGACAGGAGGCGGGGGAAGAAGATGAACACAACAGAATATGTGTGAAAATGCCACAATGAAGCCCATCACTTTGAAAAACTAGTAAAAAGAAGAGCACATGAAACACTCAAGTGCTGCAAAAGCAACTAAGACACGCCAGAGCCAATAACTGAGAGCTGTGATTCTACAGCCCCCACCAGACTGCAAAGGACTAAAAGACTAGGGTTTTTTTTTTTCTTTAAATTTAAATACTGAGCAAGATGTAGTGAGCTATCGAGACCCTAAACTAAATCGTTCTCTTTCCTTTCAATTCTAAATAGTTGGCTTCTGTCTCCAAACAGGTTGGTCTAATTTTTTTTTTTTTGGTCTTTTCCAGACAGGGTCTCCCTGTAGCCCCTGCTGTCCTGGAACTCCCTTTGTAGACCAGGCTGGCCTTGAACTCACAAAGATCCCCTGCCTCTGCCTCCTGAGTGCTAGGATTAAAGGCGTGCGCTACCACACCCGGCAGGTTGATCTAATTCTTGGCAACTCCTCAGAGTACAGAAACTTTTCAACTTACAGAAAAATCTGTTACACAGGTCTGGAAAGGTGCACAATAAACATGCTCAAAAAGAAGGATGACTGTTTCCCCCTTTACCTTACACAGTCTTTGAACAAACCTTTTCAACTTCTCCAGGAATGAAATCACTGTTCTATCCACTAGTAATCAAGCTTCAAAGAGCAAAATGACTTTAAAACCTGAGACTTTGCAGAGAGTAGCCATCTGGCACCAAAATCAACTTCTCAGTGGGTAACTGAATCTTAAAATACTTTCAAAAGGAAAACCAAAGGCAGCTGCCCCAACCTCAAGAACAGTAAGAAGAAAGGAACTGGCTGTGGCCTTCTAATAGCTAAAGACTGTAAGGATTCACAGAGCTGGTGTGATTACGGTAGAATGAAAAGTATGAGGTTCTGGGAAAAGATAAGTTTGCACATCAGCCCGCTTTCTGGTGGTTTTACTTGGGAGATGCTATAATTTTTATGTGGAGACTCTATTCAAGTTTAAATTTACATAACCACTGACTAAAGTGACATAACATGTAATGACCTCGATGCCATTTATGGAAATCCCACTCTGTGCAGAGAAAACTGAACTGAGGACACCAAGAGAGGTTACAGAGAAGCAAGCAGCCACACTCTGGAAAGAGATTTACTGTAGGCAATCCCCACAATTTACCACAAAAGAAAGACAGACAGAAGCAAATACCTTTAATAAAACTGAAGCTATGCCGGGCGCCCTAGCACTCGGGAGGCAGAGGCAGGCAGATTTCTGTGAGTTCAAGGCCAACCTGGTCTACAAAGCGAGCTCCAGGCCAGCTGGGAGTAAAGGGAGACCCTGTCTCAAAAAGACCAAAAAAAAAAAAAAAAAGAAGCTGTGTAAAGGCAACCGAGAAAGAAATGGTAAGTAGAAATGTAGGGAGGGAATAAAAGTGGTTAAAGAGGGCCAGAAGTGGATGACGTGAGCCTGAAGGATGAAAACCTAGTCCAAAGGAAAGTGTGAATCATTTCCTACCAACTCATTCAACATTCAGAAGAATCCCTCTTATAATTTATGTCACAATAGCCCAAGTTCACCTCTTCTTATATCACTAGGAGAATTTTTAACTCCGAAATCTTAAGGGACAGAGGCTGGAGAGACAGTTCGCCAGTGAAGAGCACTGACTGCTTTTGAAAGAAATCTTAAAGAACAGAACTGCCGGGCGTGGTGGCGCACGCCTTTAATCCTAGCACTCGGGAGGCAGAGGCAGGCGGATCTTTGTGAGTTCAAGGCCAGCCTGGTCTACAGAGTGAGTTCCAGAGCAGCTGGGGCTAGAGGGAGACCCTGTCTCGAAAAAGACCAAAAAAAAAAAAAAGAACAGAACTGAAAGTTTGTACAAACAGTACAAGTACCACCATAACATTAACAACCATTCAAAGGCAATACATTGCTCCAAAAATCCACAGATACTTAAAGAAAAAGAAAATGGAACAAGACATGTAACAGTTATGTTAAAAAATAAAATCAGCCAGTTCTGACAGTACACATCTTTAATCCTAGCACTTGGGGAGGCAGAGGCAAGGGCAGGCAGATCTCTGTGAGATGAAGCCCAGTCTGGTCTATATAGTGAGCTCCAGGGCAGCCAGGGCTACAGAATGAGACCCTGTCTCAAAAAAAAAAGGCCACAAAATTGAGGGGAGGGGAGGAGGAGTTGGAAGGAGTTGGAAGGGAGGGGAGGGGATGGGGGAAATGATGTAAAGATAGTACTCTGAAGGAAATTCTCAAAAAATAAAAATCAATGTTTACTTTGTACATTAAAATGTGATATTACATTGTCCCCAATAAGAAATTAAGATACTATTATTTGAAGTCACACTGACCAATAGAAATATATGAGTTATATACCTAGTTTACAATTTCCTAAAATGAAATTATGTTATATTTTATTTCCCCTGACCTATGTAAAATATCATTTCAATATGCAATCAATATAGAATGTGTTGAGGGCTGGGGTATATATAGCTCAGTAGTAGCGCACTGGCCTAGTACACACAAGGCACCAGACTCAATCTTCACCATCCCAAAATAGTAAAGAGATACTTTACTATTTTTACATTCATTCCTTCACAGCTATTGTGTATACAACACATCACAACTCAGAAGCTCAATTTCTATCAAGAGAAACTGAACTATAATTAGAGTCCATAAAATGTATATTTGCTAAAGTAAACTCCTATTTCCAAGTTATTCGAAACAGAGTTAAAATTAACTGAAAACCAGGGAGATAACTCAGTCTGTATAGTGCATGCCCAGCAAACAGGAGAATCTTGAGTTCAAACGCCAGAAATGCAAAAAAAAAAAGCCAGGTGGTGGCACAGGTGTAATTCACCCACCTCACACTGGGAAGGCAAGAGAGCAGATCCCTGGGGGTCTACCTGGTGAACCCCCAGGCCAGTGAGACCCTGTCTCAAAAAACAAGACAGAAAAAAAAATAAAATCAATTTAAAAAAAAAAAAAATAAAAAACAGAAGGGTCCCAAAAGAGATAAGTCAAATTT
>VZQC01009854.1:194747-212537 GCA_009823505.1 Rhizomys pruinosus | reverse complement strand
AAAAAAAAAAAAAAAACAAGACAGATGGGTCCCAAGAAAGGATAGTCAAAATTGTCCTTTGACCTCCGTACACACATGCAAACACAAAAAATGAATTTAAAAATGAACTGATGCCGGGCCTGGTGGCACACGCCTTTAATCCTAGCATTTGGGAGGCAGAGGCAGGCGGATCTTTGTGAGTTCAAGGCCAGCCTGGTCTACAGAGTGAGTTCCAGGACAGCTGGGACTACAGGGAGACCCTGTCTCGAAAACAACAACAACAAAAATGAACCAAATCAGGGCCGGAGAGATGGCTCAGTGGTCAACAGCACTGGCTGCTTGATTCCCAGAACCCACGTGGTAGCTAACAACTATCCATAACCCCAGTTCTGGGGGATACAATGCCCTCTTCTGGCCACTATGAGCACTGCATGACACAGATGCACTTACATACATGCAGACAATACACCTCATACACATAAAAATATTTTTTTAAATTTCCACAAAAATATATTACAAAGCAAAATGAACTTAACATTTAGAGAAATATTTAAAGTAATTCAGAAAGACTGAAATAATATAGTAAGATTGTATCAAGAGAAGCAAATCTTCATAGGGAACTAGATTTCAATGCCAAGTAAGGCTGAATCCAGAACAAAAAGTATTCAACTAGAACTGCCATAGTCTACAGCTTGAAGAGAGTACACAATAGTTAATAAGTACCCCAAATAACATTAGTAGTCATCAAGCAAAACATCTAAGAGATACATGGGAAAATAGAATCACAAGGAGACTAACTTTTCTAGTATTTGAATCCATAGCAATCACCTGGATTTTAGCAAGGTTAAAAAACCCATAATATGGCATACTTGATAGAATTCTGTAGCCTGAGGAGAGAGCATAACCTCTTTTTTGGGTGCTCAAGGAACACTCATAAGAAATGACCATATACAAAGACAAACACCAACAAATTAGAGGATTTAGAGAACATTCGACAATAATTCAACAAAACTAAACATTTTTACATATACACACACACACAGAGGAAGTTTTAGCACCTTCAAACTAAGCTTAAGCATAGAATAATAAACATCTTCTAGGCTATGGAAGAAATGGGAGTAAGAGTCAAATATAACAGCTGTTGAAGCACTGGTCAGAAGAATAGCCACTAGCTTTAAGAACTGAACTAAATAGCAAAGACAAAAAGAACAATTCATTTTTTTTAAAGAAAAGAGCAAATGAAACGTAGGAAGTGAGAGTAAATAAAATTAATCATTAATGAACTAGAAAACAAAAGTCATAAAACTTGAGCCAGCCTTCAATCCCAGCACTTGGGAGGTAGAGGCAGGTGGATCTGAGATTGAGGTCAGCCTGGTCTATATAGCGAGTTCTTGGCCAACTAGGGCTACAAGGATTCCTGTCTCAGAAAAACAAAAAGAAAGTTATAAAACTAAAAAGGTAATCCAAGCAAATAAGCCATTAGCTAATCTAATCAAGAAAGGAATGGGAGCTGGGCTTAGTGGCTCATGCCTCTAATTCCAGTATTCAAAAGGTCAAGGCAGGGTCAGCCTGGGCTACAGAATGAAACTCCCTCTCAAAAAGGGGGAAGGGAGTGGAGAACAAAGATGAAAGGATGAAAGGAAGGAAGAAAGAAAGGGAGGGAGAGAGGGAGGGGGAGGGCAGGGAGGGGGGAGGGTAAGAGACACAGGGAAAATTAAGACCCTTAAAATACTATCAAGGCTGGGTGTAGTGGTGCACACCTGTACTCTCAGCTCTCAGAAAACTGAGGAGAGCAGTAAGTTTGAGGACAACTCTGTCTCAAACAAATGATAAATGGATGAATAAATAAATAAATAAATAAATAAGGCCCGACCAGGCTCTGGTGGATAGTTTCAATCCAATAGTCACACAGACTGGCCTAGTTAAACTAAATGGGTCACAAAATAGAACCAAAGGTCTTGAATCTGGGAAAGGAACTGGTAGTGGAGGTGTTGATAGGGATGAAAGGGAGACAAGAGAGGGTAGGGGGATAATCAGACCGTATTATATACATATATAAAATTGTGAAAGCAAAAGAGAAAATCGAGTTGGGTAAGGCGGTGCAGGCCTTTAATCCCAACACTCAGGAGTCAGGCAGATTCTGTGAGATGGAGGCCAGCATGGTCTACATAGTGAATTTCAAGCCAGCTAGGCCCTGTAACAACAACAACAACAACAACAACAACAAAAACAACAACAACAAAAACAACCTGTCAAAGAACAAACTAAATTTTACAAAGTAGAAAAGAAAAAGCAGGCTCCTAAATGGAAAAATGGACAGGGAGAGATGCTACTATTTCAGTTATGCAAACTGACTAGAAAATCCTGATGCCTTTAATGATTTTCTAGAAAAATATTTCCAAATGGACTCTAGAAGCCATAGGAACCAAAGAGATCAATACCACAGAACAGAGAAACTTGTGGAAGGTTTAGTATGAGTGGTAAACCAAATCTTTAAAGAACAGTTAATTCAAAGAATAAATTAGTATTTGTGGTGGTTTGGATGAGTGTCCCCCATAGGCTCTAGGTATTCAGACATTTGCCTCCAGTTGGTGGCGCTGTTTTTGGAGGTCTTGGAGGGTGTGGCCGTGCTAGAGGAAGTGCGTTGCTGGGGGCAGGCTTAGTGAGTTTAACAAGCCTCGTGGTCTGCAGTTGCTCTCCTCTCTGCTTCCTGTGCTCTTTGCGAGATGTGACTCTCGGTTTGCTGCTCCAGATCCAGCCGCCACGCCTCCCGCCACAATGGACTAATTCCCTGGAACCGCCAATCGGAAGCTCAAATAAACTCTTCCTTTTATAAGTTCCTTGGTCTGGTGTTTCCCTATCACAGCAACAGAAAAGTGACTAATACAGTATTAATATAGAAAAGGTAAAAATATCTTTCTGAAACAAGCCCAACTTTGATAAGAAAATTTAGTGTGTACACACAAACATCTACGAACAGCACATAGCTTTCAAGACCGAAGAGTTCACCAAACTATTCTACATCTATATATGTTCACACATTTCCATCATAAAAAGTTTACATAAAGAAAAGCTTACTTACAGAGAAAACATTCCTATCTAGACATGATTTTTTTCAGAAAGTGTGACAATCGTGTGGGGAAAGTGGAGGACAATGGGTACTCTCAGAAACTTCCAGAAACTCCCAGTACCCCACAACTCCCACAGATAGGAATCTGAAAACACTTACCAAAATTATAAAATGTGTATCCTCACTGATGGGGCAAGGTCATGTTTGGGAATCTGTCTTTTACACTCAGACATGCATGAAATTACAAAGTACGCAGTAATTGACTGTAGTACTTGTTGTCACAGCAAAGACTGGAAACATCCCACCACTAGCCACCAATCGCCAATTGTTTAATTACACTACAGGCATATAATGGAATTCTTAGAAGTCATAAAAAGAAGTTTACAGGTATAGATATGGAAAGCGCTATAATGTATTAAATTTAAAAAACAAGGTGCAGACAAAGGTAAAAGCTGCCATTCATGCAAAAACTAGTGAACACAAGTAGGAAACCGGCCTTCTCTGCCTATGTCCTGTTGCAGCTTTTGAATCTGGAGCCATGCACCTGTCAGCTCAGACCAAAACAGAACATATCATGCTAAATCCCACCCTTTGGAATGGCACTATCATACTGCCTTTGTACATTATTAATCCATTTAGAATACCTGTTATTCTTGCTATACTTGTTGGGTGGCAGACCACATTTCCAGTAAAGATGTAATTCAAGAAACGTTTATCTTAAAGGGCTTAAAGAAAGACTCCACACACGACAGGGGGGTCAGTAGATCAGCCAGAAAGGTATCTAGTTAATGGGTTTTTAACCCATTCTAAACCCATGCTTTAGAATGACCTGGGAATCTTCTAAAAATACCAGTGTCCTACACCCCACCTCCATGCCACTGACATCAGAAACTCAGAGCGTGAGGCCCTGGCCTGAAAACCACTGATCTCAATGCTTTGAAATAGCGGAACATTCTGTTTCTAGATACTGGTCCCATACCATCCACTGTAACACTAGCCCCTACTGTGGCCTTCCTACTCAAATAACATCCTTGCCGAGACACCTATTAAAATACACAGGTCGACACTTGCTGACATAGAAATAAAATAACTGAAATTTCAACCACACTATTAGAGTCTATCACAAACTTTGAGGGTCAGAGTTCCTTTAGTGTCTTTTATTGCCAATAACCTGTTTCAGTTTACCCTAAGGTTCGTATGTTCAGAAGAACCTCTAAACCCTAAGTTTAAAAAAAAAAAAAAAACCAACACGCCTAGGTGCATTTTCATTCTGACCTCTGATGTCAAGACCTGCCTGAAACCTCTTAAAGCTCTATAAGCAGTGTGGGTGAAAAGCTCAGCAGGTAGAGATGCTTCTGCCAAGCCTGACCACCAGAATTCTGGAACTGAGACCCACACAGCAGAAATAGAAAACCAACTCTAACAAGTTGTCCTCTGACCTCTGCCGTGTGTTGTGACGTGCACGCCAACACACAAGCACACACAAACACACAAACTAAAATTCTCTAAGTAGCCAGAGAGAGTAGAGTCCAACTATTGAAAAACTTTGGGGAGTGAAGCTTTAAGATGCAAAGGCCCAGAAAAAAAATAAATAAATAAAAAATAAAGCCAGGCGTGGTGGCGCATGCCTTTAATCCTAGCACTTGGGAGGCAGAGGCAGGCGGATCTTTGTGAGTTCAAGGCCAGCCTGGTGTACAGAGCGAATTCAAGGACAGCTGGGACTACAGGGAGACCCTGTCTTGAAAAGACCAAAAAAAAAAAAAATCAATTCTCAACTTGAACCTGGCTTTTTGTTTGCTTGCTTGGTTATTTGGATGCCCCCCCCAACCAAGTATAGACAATTTCTTTTTTTTTTTTTTTTTTTGTGATGTGTATGAATGTACGTCTTCATGTAGGTTGTGCACCCATGTTCATGCAATGCCTCGGAGGTCAGAAGAGGGTGTTGGATTCCCCTGGAACTGGAGTTCTCCTGGAATTGGAATTACAGACGGTTCTTAGCCACCATGTGGGTGCTGGGGATCGAACCCGGGTCCTCTGCAAGAGCAGTCGGTGCTCTTAACCACTAGGCTAACTCTCCAGCCCCAGACAATTTCTTATGACATTTAAATAAAATTCATTAAACAAACATATGCCCTTTGAAAGCCTAGAACATCTTGATTTTCCTTCTGGGATGCCGAGTTCCAGTTTTGTTTTACTTTCCAGTGTTTTACAACCACACTCTGCTGCTGGAGTTGGAAAGGCACCCTCTAGGGAAACATAATTGATCAGTTAGCTGAAGGTGGTAGATTAGGTTTCAGGCATTTAAGGGGACCCAGGTGCTCCCCACTCCCACCCAAATCCATGTAAGCGAAAAAGAACCAGCCCATCCAACGGGATTAGGGGCAGAGTGGATGGGACAGCAACAAAAAGTGCTCATACAAAGGCTGGAGTTGTCCTAGAACCCAGTTCTTCAGTCAGGAGTTCAACGTGTATGCCATTTGATGCCTAGGCCTCTGACTGCTTTAAAGTAACCTTAGACTACAGTTCAAGTCCTGGCACTCTGGGCTCTACAACTTTCGAGAAGAAAAGGAACAAAATGCCCCTGCATGTTTGCTCAATCTTCAAGGTGTTTCTAAACACGTCTTACCCAACCTTTTTATTTTTTTTTCCAATCTACAAATGAAAATGTTCAAGAACCACCCACATCTCTTTCTGAAGTTTTATAGACGGTGAGGTTTTAGGGTCAAGCAGATGAGAAGCTGATGATGGTCGGTTTGGGCAGTCCCTCCTGGGATGAGGCTCCCCAGGACGTGGCTGGGCTGAAGGGTGGCAGGCTCTGCCCCTTCACCTCAGAAATCCGAAATCAAAACCCCAGCCTAGGAGGAGCGCTCTCAGGAATCTCCATCGCCTGGCCGGTGGTTCCCACAGACTTTTCCCGGAGGTTGAAGAGCCCAGGAGGAGGTGCATGACCAAATGAAAATAGAATCCTACAAGCTCCTGGGACCCTGCTTATATGAACCTACAGCAATGGTGTCAGCATGCACAAGACCCATGCAAAGTCAAATTCAAGCTGACAAATATCAAGCATGGACCGGCAGCAGATCCCAATCTTAGCTGACGAAATACTGGCAGTTGATTACTGCTGGGTGAAGAAGAGCTGATCTTGTTAAAGTGNCACCAAAGTCTAGGAACTGTTTGATGGAGAGCGGCGACGGCGAGAAGAGCGAATAACGCTCTATCTGCTTGGGCACCGTCTGCTTGAGCAGCCAGTGGAAGAGCCGCATCCTCACAGGGGCAGTCGCGCAGATACGCCGCGACCTCCCGGACCGCCGCTGGGGCCGGCGCAGCCGAGCGGCGCGTCGCCTGTGGGGTTTTAAATTAGCTCCGGCCTCTTCTGCCTTAACTCCAGGAGCACAGCACCAACTGGAGCAGTACCGGCTCCAGCAGCACCGGCTCCCGCAGCACCGGCTCCCGCAGCACCGGCTCCCGCAGCAACCGCTCCCGCAGCACCAACAGACGCTACTGGGCCGCGTTACCCGCGGCTTCTCAGGCCCCGCCCAGGAGAGGCGGAGCTTGCCGCAGCACGTACGAGGCGCGCGAGGGTTGCCAGGGGCGCGAGGGGCACGCGGCTGTACGCGCGCGCCGCTGATTGGCTGCTCCCGCGTTCCAGGCTATCTTAAGTACGAGTTACACCGCCCAATCCTTCCGCCCTCCGTCGCTCCAGGGTCTCAAGCTGGCCCCAGTGAGTGCGGCGGCTGCTGCTGGTCCCGCCTCAGATCAGGTCTTCTGAGGTACAAGGGTGCTTGGAGACCTGGAGGATGCCAGCAGCCTACGCCCCAAATTGCAGCCTTAAAGCATAGGCCGCCTCAGCCTAAGGTCCTCTTCCGGAAGGCCTTCCTGTATCAGCTGACGGTTGCACTTTAGGCTGTACCTTACAGTCTTGACTTTCATGTTCTTTACCCCTTAACTACATGGGCTGTTTCATGTTTTCCAGCACTACTGCCACCTTTACACAAAATTAAATGTTTTAATTTCTGGTTCTGCCCGGCCCATCACTACTGTGACATCACTGACCCTGTTTTCATAGACAACTCGCAGTTGCTGTAATGTGCAACTGGAGTACTTGGTTCTGCTGGTAAAAGTGTGTCTTCCAACAGATGGAGTTTTGCTGGTAGCGGTTATGGACGGAGGTAAATGAAAAGACAAAAGTTGAATATGGGTGGAGAGTTGTTTCGACCTACATGAAAAAAGCAAAAATAAATAAAATTTTAAAAAATTTAAAAAAAAGAAAAAAGAAAAAAAGCACCACGGATCTTTCTGAGCTTGCTGGTTTTATGCCTTCCTTTTCTGTGCACAAATTGTTATTTTATTTATTTATTTATTTTTGGTCTCTCTGTAGCCCCAGGTGTCCTGGAACTCGCCCTGTAGACCAGGCTGGCCTTGAACTCACAAAGATCCGCCTGCCTCTGCCTCCCAAGTGCTAGGATTAAAGGCATGCACACCATGCCCGGCTACAAATTGTTATTTTAAATCTGTTTATTCTAATCCTTTAATTCCAGGCCAGCTGGGGCTACAGGGAGACCTTTTCTAAAAAAAAAAAATGTATGTGCCTAATTTTATGCTTCTCTAAAAGGTGGTAAAGTCCTAAAAGTTGGGAACAATGTTAAAGAGGCTTGTATAATAGAAACTATGTTGGTCCAGGGCTGAAATGACACAACCCTAAACTTGATTCTGTCATTAACTTGCTGTATGACCTAAGACCAGTTTCCTAGCCTTTCTTTTTTGAACTTTATTATTTTTTTATTTTATGTGGATGAGTGTGTTGCCTGCATGTATGTAAGTGTATCCATGTCGTGCAATGCCCCCATAGATCAGAAGAAGAGGGCATTGGATCTCTTGGTACTGGAGTTAGAGATGGTTGTTAGCTGCCATGTGGGTTCTGGGAACTATGACTTTGCTCCCTTACCTTTGTGACAATCAAATAAAATAAATCATATCTAATATAAATGTAAGGCATCATTAGACCTCTTTTGTAGTCAACTCAAGGCTGTCAAGAAACTACTAGTAGGTTGATTTCAGTGGTGATTATCATTAGATCTCTGAAGAATGAAGCATCTCAAATTTTTCCAGTTAATTGTATACAATAAAGTCTTACACAGGCCTCCCAATGGCTCGCCCTAAAATATCTGGACCTACAACAGCAGCATGGGAGGGGGGCGTTGTTAAAATTGAAAACTCCTGGGTTCCACCATAGTCCTACTCTGTGTTTCAATAACCTTTGGGGGTTTTAAAAGTGTGACCACAAATTCTTTGATACATCTGCATTCAAGAGAAAACTTAGGGACTAGTGAGATGATTCAGTGATTAAGAGCACTGGCTGCTCTTGCAGGGGACCCAAGTTTAGTTCCCAGCACCCACATGATGGCTAACAACCACAGTTCCCAGCACCCACATAGTGGCTAACAACCATCTTAACCCCAGTTTCAGGATATCCAACACCCTATTCTGGTCTCCTTGGGCACTGCATGACATGGATGTACTTACAGGCAGGCAAAACACTCGTACACATAAAAATTTGCAAAAGGGGGGCTGGAGAGATGGCCCAGCGGTTAAGAGCGCCAACTGCTCTTGCAGATGACCCAGGTTCGATCCCCAGCACACGTGGCGGCTTAGAACCGTCTTTAACTCCAGTTCCAGGGGAATCTGACACCCTCTTCTGACCTCCACGGCACTGCATGACATGGGTGCACAAATCTACATGCAGATAGTACATTCGTACACATACAGATACCTAGGAACAAACCTAACCAAAGACACCAAAGACGTCTACAACAAAAATTTTAAACCCTTAAAGAAAGAAATTGAAGAAGACCTCAGAAGATGGAAAAACCTCCCATGCTCATGGATTGGGAAAATTAACATTGTAAAAATGTCCATTTTACCAAAACTCTTGTATAGATTTAATGCAATCCCAATCAAAATCCCCAAGAGTTTCTTCACAGGCTTGGAAACAAAAGTTCTTAAATTCATTTGGAAAAACAAAAGACCCCGAATAGCCAAATCAACCCTGAGTGAAAAGAGCTACACAGGAGGGATCTCTATACCAGATTTTAAACTATACTACAGGGCTATAGTCATAAAAACAGCCTGGTACTGGCACAAAAACAGACCTGTTGACCAATGGAACAAAACCGAAGATCCAAATCTGAGCACATACAATTTCAGCCATCTCATATTTGACAAGGGGGCCAAGAAACCACAATGGAGAAAAGACAGCATCTTCAGCAAGTGGTGTTGGCAAAACTGGATCACCACTTGTAGAAGAATGAAATTAAACCCCTACCTCTCACCCTGTACAAAAGTCAACTCCAGATGGATTAAAGACCTCAACGTGAAACCCCAAACTCTGAAGGTGATAGAAGAAAAAGTTGGCAGCAGACTACAAGACATAGGCGTAGGAAAAGACTTCCTAAATCAGACAGCAGCTGCACAAGAATTAAGGTCGACAATTGACAAATGGGACCTCATCAAACTCAAAAGCTTCTGTACATCAAAAGAAACAATCAAGGAAGTGAAGAGAAATCCCACAGAGTGGGAGGAAACCTTCACTGCAGATACATCTGACAAAGCATTGATTTCCAGAATATATAAACTACTCAAAAAACAAAGAAAAAAGAAAACAAATGACCCGCTCAATAGATGGAGCAAAGAACTGAACAGAGACTTCACAAGCGAGGAATTAGAGATGTCTGAGAAACACCTCAAGAACTGCTCAACATCACTAATCATTAAGGAAATGCAAATGAAAACCACTTTAAGATATCATCTTACTCCAATAAGACTGGCTAGGATCAAGAAAACAAATGATACCAAGTGCTGGAGAGGTTGTGGGGAAAGGGGAACACTCATCCACTGCTGGTGGGAATGTAAACTCGTACAGCCACTATGGAAAGCAGTGTGGAGAACCCTTGGAAGACTTGGAATGAACTTGCCACCCGACCCAGCCATACCACTCCTGGGCATGTACCCTCAAGACTTACGCCACCACAGAGATACATGCACGGCCATGTTTATTTCAGCTCTCTTCACAATAGCAAAGAGCTGGAACCAACCTAAATGCCCCTCAACTGACGAATGGATAGAGAAAATGTGGTACATCTACACAATGGAGTTCTATGCAGCAGTAAAGAAAGACGACATCACGAGCTTTGCAGGAAAATGGCTGGAGCTAGAGGACATCATGCTGAGTGAAGTAACACAGTCCCAGAAAAACAAACGACGAATGGTATCCCTCATCTGTGGATGCTAGTGCCAATTACCCAGTTGTAAGTATTTCTTGTGTAGGGCCCCCTGAGCTTCTGTACAAAGCAGTTGGACATAATGCATTTTGGAAACAACAACAACAACAGAAAATACTGCATCAAAGAACTGACTGAAACAGTGAACTTCTGCTCAAAACAGTCAACGTCCCCATGGAAAATATTGAGAAAGACTAAGAGATGGAAAGCATGTTTGGCAGAATGCATGAGCTCTGGCGGGGTGGGGGAATGGGTGGGAACACGGGTCTAGATTTGTTAAAAATAAATAAATTAATTAATTAAAAAAAATAAATTTTAAAAATTGAAAAAAAATTGTAAAAGGGATAGAGCTTAATTTCCTTCCTCCTGAATGTGACCTAGGTTTGGTGTTATCTTCTAGCAACTTGTTTGTGGTCAGAAGTGACCAGATCATACTCAGAGGTTAAGCTAAGACAAAACAAAACAAAATGAAACAAAACCTATTGGGTTCAGCAAAATACATGATCAGTATGTCTGAAGCCCATTGAGAGCCTGAAAGGCAAGGAAATTTGAACAAACTGTCACAGCAAAGAAGATCCTAAGGAGATATGACATCTAAATATAATGTGCTCTCCTGGATGGGATTCCAGAGCAGAAAAAATGTTAGGTAAAAACTAAGGTATCCTGGACTCTGAATATAATTTGTTTAATAATCACATATATATTAGTTCTTGAGTTTTTTATTTTTTGTGTGTATGAGTGTTTTGCCTGTATATGTACCTGTGTCATGCAATGCCCACAGAGGTCAGAAGAGGGCACCAGAGCCCCTGGAACTGGAGTTACACATGGTTGTTAGCTGCCATGTGGGTGCTGGAAATCAAACCTCCGATCCTCTCTCCAGCCCCATCCTTTTTATTATTTATTTATTTATTTATTTATTTTTGTCTTTTTGAGACAGGGTCTCTCTTTAGTCCCAGCTGGCCTGGAGCTCACTATGTAGACCAGGTGGGCCTTGAACTTACAGAGATCCTCCTGCCTCTGCCTCCCAAGTGCCAGGATTAAAGGCGTGCACCACCATGCCTGGCTCAACCTGTCTTTTCAAAATATAGTGCTTATAGCCAGGTGTTGTGACACACAGCTGTAATCCTAGTACTCAGGAGGCTGAGGCATAATTTCCACGAGTTCAAAGAAAACCTGGGGTACATAGGGAGTACCAGACTAGCCAGCACTACATAGCAATAACATGTCTTCAAATAAAATAAAACATACATAGCTAAAGCATTCTAAAGTTTACAGCAAAATTCAGTGAAAAGTACAGGGAGTTCTCACATGCCTTCCTCTCCATAGCCTCCACAGCCATCAACAAACCCTATCAGAGTAGTACAATTATCCCATTAATGAGCCTACACTGGTGAATTATTACTCAGAGTTCATCATTTATGTTAGGATTCTCTCTTGGTGTTCTATGGGTTCTGTATCATGTACACAAAGTGGCATGCACTCAGCATTATAATATCTTACAGACTATTTTGACATCCCCCTTTTTTTGACATCCCTTAACCTCCTCTGTGCTTTATTGATTCTCCCTTCCCAGCAACTCACAGCAGCCAATGATCTTTTTACTGTTGCTATAGTTTTCCCTTTTCTAGACTGTCTTATAGTTGGAATTGTACCCTGTGTCGCCTTTTATGACTGGCTTCTTTCACTTAGCAATATGTACTAAAGTTTTCTCTATGTCTTTTCATGGCTTATAGCTCATTTATTTTGGGGACTGAGTGACATTCCATTATGTTGATGTACCATAGTTTATCCATCCTACTAAAGAGAATCTCAATTGCTTCCAATGTTTGCCAGATTTCCTTTTTTAAGAATGAGAAGTGAGTTTCTGGAGATGAGTGAGCAAGAAAAGAAAGGGTTGCTTAGTTGAGTTGTATTAAACTTAAGTCTTTACTAGCGTGTGTTTGATTTGAAGCAGTATGGACTTCCACCACTCTAGATGCACTCTACCACTAAACTGCATCCCTAGCCCATTTATCTTGGGGCTGGAGAGATGGCCTAGCAGTTAAGAGCACTGACTGCTCTTGCAGAGGACCCGGGTTTGATTCGTTTGATTTCCAGCACTCACATGGTGGCTAAGAACCGTCGTTAACTCCAGTTCCAGGGGAATCCGACACCCTCTTCTTACCTCCGAGGCATTGCACGACATGGATGCACAAACCTACATGCAGACAGTACACTCATACACATAAAAAAATAAGTAAAATTAAATTTTTATCTTAAAACATGTTCTCACTCAGTGGCCCGTACAGGCCTCAAATTTGTGATCCTTCCACTGTGGCTTCCTGAGTGCTAGGATTACAGATGTGAACCATCATGGCCCTGTTTTAGATTTTTCTTTTTTGTGACAGGGTTTTGCTATGTACCCCAGGCTGGTCCTGAACTGTAGATTTTCTCACCTGAACCTCCTGAATCCTAGGATTACAGGCATATAGCCAGCATGCCTAGCTTAGAGTCTAGATTTCCTTAACACACTATGTTGGATGATTCAAACCCCTGGAAGTCCATTTATCCTGGCCCCTCTGTTTCTAGTCAGGAAAGGTCTTCAGCTTTAGTAGTCTTTGTCTTCTCTGGAAAGAATTTAAGTATAGGGATGAGGTTACAGGATAATATCTCGAGGAATAAAATTTATGCTTTGTTTTTGCTATTCTTGGGAGGACCAGATATAAAGGAGTAGCTTATCTTCTCAACTTCAAAGACAGCATAATCTTTGGCTATGGGCTTCGGGTTTCTGTGACTTGCACATTTTATTAGATGTTTTCTGGGGTGGTTTTGGCTCATTTTATATGGCAGCGTATTTGAGTTTCAAGGACACAAAGCAGATGTTAGATGAAATAGGAGACATTTTGGTAATGTCTATAAAGCTCACTGTCGCTTTTATTGTTCTTGTTCACTTCTCCATGAATTTGTGTTTGGGGAAGAAAATAGCCCACTTTGGTTGCAATAATGAGAAATATGGGCCAACCTGAAAACTAATTAGCTTAATTCTGATTACTGGCCATAGCTCTTGGTTAAAGGATAGGCATGTGATAAAAGTTAAGCCAATGGGGAAAGGAAGAAACATTTTCTAGGTGCCTGAAGTTAATGGAAGTGGTCCTCTTCCTCTCTCCTCTATCTTGTTCCCATCTCTAAGTGCAGACAAAGAAGCACAAAGTACCACATCTCGAGACCAGGAGAAAGCTGACTTGACAGAAAGCAGAGTGAGGAAAAAGCTAGGCCCTCAGAGATGTTGTCTAACTACTAATCAACACATTCCCCAGGTCTTCTCTGAACTTTGAGTTATACAGGCCAGTATATCTCCTTTATGATTTAGGTAATCAAGTAGATATGTGTTATTTAACAATCAAAAGTAGCCAGGCATGGTGGCGCATGCCTTTAATCCTAGCACTCGGGAGGCAGAGGCAGGCGGATGTTTGTGAGTTCAAGGCCAGCCTGGTCTACAGAGTGAGTTCCAGGACAGCTGGGGCTACAGGGAGACCCTGTCTCAAAAAGACAAAAAAAATCAAAAGTATCCTAACTTTCATGCCAAGAATTCTCCAGTTACTGCAAGCCCTGTAGCAATGCCTACTGTTGGGTGTCTTACTATCTCAGCACATGGGAATTTTAATCCAAATTTGGTTTGATTAAAAAATGAAATATTATGGGGCTTGAGAGATGGCTCAGTGGTTAAGAGCTCCGACTGCTCTTCCAGAGGACCCAGGTTCGATTCCCAGCACCCACATGGTGGCTAAGAGCCGCCTTTAGGCCAGGTGTGGTGACGCGCACCTTAAAAATAAAATTAAATTAAATTAAAAATATTTAAAAAAAGAAAGCAGAAAATTATGAATGCCAATGGGACTGATGGTGGAGAGAGAAGAACAGAAGAAAGCAGAAAATCCTGTTAAAAAAAAAAAAAGAAAGCTCATTTCTTTAAAAAAAAAAAAAGAAATACTACATTGCTTCTTGTGCCCAAGTTATACAACAAAATTATGTCCTATAATATCCAGAAGAAAAGCAATAAGGGAAAACAGTTTAATAAACCATGAAATGCATATTCTATTTTTTTTAGAGCATGTGACTAGAGAGACATGCATATTCAATGGACAGTTATCTTTGTGGCTAAATATTCTTTCTATGGGACTGGAGAGATGGCTCAGCAGATAAGAGCATGTTCTGCTCTGATGGAGAATTGGAGTTTGGTTCTCAGCACCCATGTCAGGCAGCTCACAATTATCTATAACTCCAGCTCTAGGGGATCCTCGACCTTGTTCTGATCTCCCTGGGCACTGTCTTCACCTACACACACCAGCACTCAAACATATATACCCATCGGTTTTTAGATAAAAATAAGGGTTGGAGGGATGGCTCAGCACTTAACAGCACCAGCTGTTCTTGCAAAAGACCCAGGTTCAAACCCCAGCACCCACATGGTGGCTAACAACTCTTGTCACTCCAGTTGCAGGGGATCCGACACGCTCTTCTGTTCTCCAGTGACATTGCATGACATGGGTGCACTTACATACATGCAGGCAATACACTCATACACAAAATTAAAAAAATTTTTTTAATTTTATTTATTTCGGTATGTGTATCAATGTACTGTCTGCATGCAGGTCTGTGCACCCGTGTCGTGCAATGCCGCGGCGGTCAGAAGAGGGTCTCAGATTCCCCTGGAACTGGAGTTTTCCTGGAATTGGAGTCTCAGACGGCTCTCAGCCGCCATGTGGGTGCCGGGGATCGAACCCGGGTCATCTGTAAGAGTGGTCGGTGCTCTTAACCGCTAGGCCATCTCTCCAGCCCCACACAAAATTTTTTAAAAATCAATAAAAAATAAAATCTTTGAGGTTCACTGTATGAAGTCAGACATGAGAATATGGAAAATGTAATGATTTTAGGTGAAAGAAAAGCGAGATACCAAAGTATGCCTTAAATTTTATTTCGGTGCCAGGTGTGGTACTGCATGCTTTTAATCCCAGGATTCAGGAGGCAGAGCCAAGTGGCTCTCTGTGAGCCTGAGATCTGCCTGATCTACATAGTGAGTTCCAGGTCAGCTGGGACTATATAGTGTCACCCTGTCTCAAAAAAAAAAAAAATCAGGGGCTGGAAAGATGGCTCAGCGGTTAAGAGTACCGACTGCTCTTGCAGAAGACCCGGGTTCGATCCCCAGCACCCACATGGCATCTGAGAACCGTCTTTAACTCCAGTTCCAGGGGAATCCGACACCCTCTTCTGACCTCTGCAGCATTGCATGACACGGGGCACCTACCTACATGCAAGACAGTATACTCATACATATAAAATAAATAAAAATTTATATAAAAAATTCAGCTCAGCTATGAAGAAAGCACATAAGCTTTTCCTAGAATAAGGCACAAGAAGGAAACAGAACAAAATGGCAAAAACCCGAGTCACTTAACTATTTGAACATCTGTATTCTTAATTATTTGAACATCTGTATCCTTAACTATTTGAACATCCGTATTCTTAATTATTTGAACATCTGTATTCTTATCTGTAAATGGGTGTGCTTTTGCAACCTACTATCTGAAAAACTTGCCATTTCCTGCACTGGAAAGTCTAATAGTATTTTCATCCACTCAAGCTGTGTGCTTGACATGGCCACTGAAATTGAACTTGACCTAGATGGATTTCCAAGTTGCTATGATTTCCATTAGGGAGGGTTATATGGCCACTGGGAGGGTCTCTGGAGATTAGTGACTTAATGTCAGCCTCAATTCTTGGTCATCATACCACAGCCCTCCACTTTTTGATTTTTCTGGACATGAAATTTTTGAGGAAAAGAAAAAAAGCTATTTCTCACAGTGAATTTGAGAGTTCCTAGCATTTTTGTAGGTGCTGAGGATTTCTGAACTATGGACCACTTGCATGGCAAACATTTTACCCATTGGGCCATCTCCCCAACATTGGCTTACTATTTTAAAAGCCTACAATTGATCTTTGATTTTTCTAGAGTTCCATGTCATCGATGGGATCTGAAATAGGGTAGTACCTGAAACAGATTGCTACACTTTTGGTAAGTATTCTCCCCAAACCTTCATGGTAAAGACCACCCCCGGTCTATGGTATTATTGGGAAGTGATGGAACCTTTAGAAAGTAAAGTGGTAGGGGAGGGAGAAGTTGTCAGTTTAGATAACAGGTGGGTGGGTCCTCAAAGGGAATTATGGAATACTAGTCTTTTCCTTTTTCCATTTCTATTTTAGCCATAGGTGAGGTCTCCTTCACCATGTACTCCCACCATAATATAGTGTCTCACCTCAGGCCCAAAAGCAACTGACTATGGATTGAAACCTCATAAATATGGAACCAAAATAATCTCCTCTTGAGTTAGGGTGATAGCCCCATGGTACAATGTTTGCTTAGCATGCACAATACGCTGGCTTCAAATCTGCCTCCCTTCCACTATAAACATTTTTATTTTATTATTTTTGTGGTGCTGGGAATTGAACCCAGAGCCTTGTGTTCTGTCTCTGAGGTACATCTTCCAGGAACCTCTCTTTTTTTTGTCTTTTTGAGATAGGGACTCCCTATAGCCCCAGCTGGCCTGGAACTCACTCTGTAGACCAGGCTGGCCTTGAACTTACAGAGATCTGCCTTCCTCTGCCTCCCAAGTGCTATGATTAAAGGCTTATGCCACCACACCTGGCAGAACCTCTCATTTTTTTTAAATTTTTTTTAAATTTTATTTATTTCCGTATGTGTATGAATGTATTGTCTGCATGCAAGTCTGTGCACCCGTGACGTGCAATGCCGCGGAGGTCAGAAGAGGGTGTCGGACTCCCCTGGAACTGGAGTTCTCCTGGAATTGGAGTTTCAGACGGCTCTCGGCCACCATGTGGGTGCTGGGGATCGAACCCGGGTCCTCTGCAAGAGCGGTCGGCGCTCTTAACCGCTAGGCCATCGCTCCAGCCCCAAATACTTTCTTTTTTTTAAATTTTACTTATTTTTGTATATGTATGAGTGTACTGTCTGCATGTATGTTTGTGCACCCGTGTCGTGCAATGCCGCAGAGGTCAGAAGAGGGTGTTGGATTCCCCTGGAACTGGAGTTTCTCCTGGAATTGGAGTTTCAGACGGTTCTCAGCCGCCATGCGGGTGCTGGGGATCCAACTTGGGTCCTCTGCAAGAGCAGTTGAAGTCGGGCGTGGTGGCACACGCCTTTAATCCTAGCACTCAGGAGGCAGAGGCAGGCGGATCTTTGTGAGTTCAAGGCCATAAAGAAATTGAAGATTGTAATAAGTAGCCTCCCCACCAAAAATAAAGCTAGCCATGTTTACAAGAATTAATCTAAAAATATTTCAAAAAGACTTACAACCATTACTACTCAAGTTGTTTAGAAGGATACAGAGGGATTTCTCCCAATTCCTTCTATGAAGCCAGCATCACTCTTTACCAAAACCAGGCAAAGATGCAACCAAAAAGGAGAACTAT
>VZQC01009854.1:175670-190607 GCA_009823505.1 Rhizomys pruinosus | reverse complement strand
TTTTTTTTTTTTTTTTTGTCTTTTCGAGACAGGGTCTCCCTGTAGCCCCAGCTGTCCTGGAACTCACTCTGTAGACCAGGCTGGCCTTGAACTCACAAAGATCCGCCTGCCTCTGCCTCCTGAGTGCTAGGATTAAAGGCGTGCGCCACCATGCCCGGCTACATCTTCAATTTCTTCATCTATTATTGGTCTATTTAGGCTGTCGATCTCTTCTTGGTTGAGCTTTGGTGATTCCCAGGATTTCAGATATTCATCTATTTCTTCTAGGTTTTCAAACTTAGTACAGTGTAGGTTTTTGAAGTATTCCCATATGATTGTCTGGATCTTTTCATTGTCTGTTGTGATATTTCCCCTTTCATCACAGATTCTATTGGAGTTGTTCCACAACCCTGTTACCAGTGCATCAAATTTATACTAAGCTACCAGTGATCATCATGTTCAAGGGATGCTTTTGAATCCTGTTATTCTTCACTGCATCATCATTCCTTCTGTGTTAAAAAAAATCCTTCCTTTGAGTTCCATTCCATTATCCTTTTTGTTTCCAGCCTCCTCCTAGCCACTGCTGAATCTCTCTTTATGACTTCTGCTCTATTTCTTCTTATAAATTTCCCTAGAGCTCTATCCTCAGCTTATTTATTTAATTTTATGTGCACGAGTGTTTTGCCTGCGTGTATGTAAGTGCACCTGTGCATGAAATGCCTGCAGAGGCCAGAAGAGGGCACCAGGTCCTCTGGAACTAGAATTACAGACCATTGATAGCCGCCATGTGGGTCCTAGGCCTAGTATTCCGCAAGAGCATCCAATGCTCTTAATCACTGAGCCATCTCTCCAGTCCCCTCAGCCCTTACTTGTCTCTCTTGTAGACAATCCCCAGTACCCCACCATGCTTCTTTTTTTTTTTTTCCATTTCAATGCTGACTACCTAGACTTCCAAGTGCCTTCTGGCCATTCCCACTTCAGTGTTGCAATGATTCTCTCAAGCTGTGCATGTCCAACATTGTGCTGTTATGTTCCTGCCAAATTCCTTCCCTTCCAAGATTGTTCCTTTGCTGGTTCTGCTGATCAGGCTACTTTACGATAAGAACCTACAAATCATTCCTGGTACCTCACTTGCTGTTGCTTTCTTGCATTTCATCTACCATGAAAACCTCTCCATCACTTGAATCCTCTGCTTCTTTCCATCTCAATTTTCAGTACCCTGGCCATGGCTATAATTACTTGCAACTGGCTATTGCAATTATAACCGACTTCCCCCACATCTTCTCTTGTTCCCTCCCCTATTCTTTTTATCCACCATAGCTTGGGTGAACCTTATAAATGTTTATAAGTCTGGTCATAGCACTCTCTCTGTGAGTGGTATGAGGCCCTGCCTGCTCTAATCCCTATCTAACCCCTCCTTCTCCTGTACGACTCTAGTTCTTATTTCATCTTCTTTGGTAATACCGAATTTATAAATATATAATATATAATGCAATGATTTTCCTCCTTGCAGATTTTAACCATGATCTTCCTTCTGATCATAAATGCTCTTTCCACTCCTGATGATGAAATAGCAAAGCCTTACTCAGCCTTACAGTAGGCCTTAAACATCACCTATTCTGGAAAATCTCCCGCCCACCTACTTGAACTGAGTCGCCTCTTATGAGAGGCACCATGTACACCTCCTCTCTAACACATTGCACCTTTGAAGGGAATTAATAGCAATGTTTGGCTTAATGGAAGTATTCATCTCATGCTTATAAGAGCATGCTGGTTTGTTCACTACTGAGTCTCAATTCCTAGCATAGTTTCCACCTAACAGCAGAAAAGTCTTCATGGTGGCTGGCTCTTTGAACACTCCCACAAGTCATTATCCTCAGTGCTGTCACCAAGCCTTGCTTATAGAGTTGGAAACACTGATAAGTCCCTGTATGTTATTTTCCTATTGCTGCTACAACAGATGACCACAAGCTTAGTGGTTTAAAGCAATACATTTACTATCACACAGCTCCAGAAGTCAGAATACCTAAAATCAAGGACAGTGACCAAGGAAAGGGGAGACATTGGTCAACAGGCACAAAGTGTCAGATAGAAAGGGTATGGGCTAATGTTCTATTGCATAGCACAGTGCTATAATACATTATTATCATGTGTTTTGGGTGCTACAGCCTGTTTTAGACTCCTTCCACCTCTCTGCTTCCTGGATGCCATGATGTAAGCAGCTTTCCTCTGTCATGCTCTTTCACCATGATGTTTCTGCCTTGTTTTAAGTCCATAACAATGGAGAATTAACCTTCACCAGACAATGCCCTCACCAAAACTCAGATGCCAATGCATTAATCTTAGAGCGTCTAGCCTCTAGAACTACAAGTAAGTTCCCATTCTATGTAAATTAAACCAACCCAAGTATTTTGTTAGAGCAGCACAAAATGGACGAAGATGGAAGAGGGACATTATTCAGCCTATGATACCTCCCATGCTCCAGAGGGTAAATTTTTTGCCAAGTTTTCTGAAACAAATTATGAATTTAGCTACTATGCATACTTCAAATACATCATTGGTACTGATTTGTAACTTTCTCCTGGGTTCTCTTGTTCATTGTTTTCATTAGTTTTTCCTTGAATGTATATGTATACATTTTCAGGTATACGTAGAATATCCTTCCACATTCCTGTCCCCTTGAAAAGGGAGTGCTATGGATTTTTTTGTGGTGCATCTGCTTCATTTATGTTGAAATATGATCCCCAGGGTAACAATGCTGAAAGGTAGTGGGACCTCCAAGAGATACTTGGATCATTGAGACCCTACCCTCATGAAAGATAAAAACCAGTCTCTGAGTTAATTCTCATAGGAGTGAGTTCTTATTCTGGAGGAACAAGATTAGTTACCCAGAGAGTGGGCTATTACAAAGTAAGGGTATCCTTCATGTTTCCTCTCTTCCACAAATATACATGTCCACTTGTCCTTTTACAGTCTACCATGTGATAACAATATACCATATGCTGACCACATGTCAGCATCATGTTCTTAGACTTCTCAGCCTCCAGAATTGTGAATTGATTAAAATTCCATTCTTTATAACTTACCTATATTCAGGCATTTTGTTATAGCAACAGAAAATAAAGTAGATCAAGGTAGAGTCGGGAAAATGTAATGGGACCCAGCCAAACAGCTGAAGTGACATCCCTGTGCACCTTTACAACCTCAAGTCTCCTGTCTAGGTGGGCGCTTTCATAAGAAACTGGCTAAAGGGATGGTCACGAGGTATCTCAGGCTGATGGGTTTATCAAGAAAGTGTAGTCAAGGGGCTGGAGAGATGCCTCAGAGCCTAAGAGCAGAGGCTGCTCTTGCAGGGGACCCAGGTTCGACTCCCAGCACCCACATGGCAGGTAACAACTATCATATCTGATGCCTTCTTTTGACCTCGACAGGCATTGCATGACACAGGTGCATCTACCTACATGCAGACAATACACTCATACACATAAAATAAAAATAATAAATAAAATATAATTTGTAGGGCAATATTCAGAAAGCATACTACTTCTTTGATAAAAGGGAGTTTACTCTGCAAATAATTTGCATTTTAAAAAGTTCATTTAGTCAGTATAAATACTGATGTACCCTGATTCTCGAAGTGCTACATGTAGACCACGATGTGCATCCACCTCAAAGTTAGGGAGAATGGGAATGCTCAGCCCTAGGAACATTCTCATCTCACCTTATAATTGCCATTACACACTTTCTCACAGTTATGGAAATGAAACAGGAGGTATCACTTCTGGCAGCAGGGAATGTACTAACTGGAAAAGAATATCTTATTCCCAATAGACACACTCTAGATATTTGTGGGAACAGAGACAGATATGTCTTTCTGTCGTGGAATATGCTCTCCTTACTGTAACCAACTCTCAATTCTTCACCACTTGCTTTCATCCAGAGGTTGTCAGTTTATGGATATTCTGGGGGTGTACTCACTCAGTGATTATTTTACCCACAAAATGGAAACAATTTCCACATGTTTCTTATCTGTATTTATTGAAATAAAAAAAGGTCACTTTTAAGGAAAACTCTAGGTAGGTTGTTTGGAGCCCTTAACACAGATGGATAGACATGCTGATAATATTATCTGCTTATGGCATTGTACAGCTTGGAGGGGGGCCTGGAGAGATGGCCTAGTGGTTAAGAGTGCCAACCACTCTTGCAGAGGACCTGGGTTCGATCCCTAGCACCCACATGGTGGCTGAGAACCATCTTTAACTCCAGTTCCAGGGGAATCCAACACCCTCTTCTGACCTCCACAGCATTGCACAGCACAGGTGCACAAACCTACATGCAGACAGTACATTCATACATATAAAAATAAATAAGTAAATAAATAAATAAATAAATAAATAAATAAAATTAGAGCTTGGAGGAACATTGGAGATCAGTTGGTCCGCCTTTTTCTTTTGTAGATGATGAAGTGGAAACCCACACAGCTGAGTGACTAGTCCAAGGAATGCACAAGTCAGGGCTGTTGCTATCCCCAAAAAGCCATAAAAATTACAAGCCAAGAGTCTGTATATCTAGCCAATTGCAGTTATACACAAAGTTTACATATAATAAATCTATTGTTCACTGTTTTATAGTTTTGTGTTTATTTGACCTGAGCTAAAGCAAAGTTTTTTGAAACCTGCTATGAAAGCAAAGCTTATTAAACAATGTTATAAGAAGAAAGTTTAGGCCTAAGATCTACAAAACAGAGTTACAAAAAAGTTGCACCCACACAAAAATCTCCATGATAATCTACATTGCCAATTGGATGAGTTGTAGAATCACTTACAAGGCAAATTTGAGGCATTCCTATGAAGGATTTTCTAGATTAGGTTAACTGAGGTGGGAAAATCCACCTTAACTGTGGTTGCATTGTTCTGTGGGTTGGAGACCAGAACTGCATAAAAAAGAGAAAGCGATGGCTGGGCGTGGTGGCACACGCTTTTAATCCTAGCACTTGGGAGGCAGAGGCAGGCAGATCTCTGTGAGTTCAAGGCCAGCCTGGTCTACATAGTGAGCTCCAGGCCAGTCAGAGCTACAGGGAGACCCTGTCTCAAACACACACACACACACACACACACACACACACACACACACACACACACACACAAAGAGAAAGCGAGCTAAGTAGCAGCATTCGTTACTCTCTACTTCCTGACTACGGATGCAATCATGACCTGCCACCTACCACCCAGCATACCTTCCCCGCCATGATGGACTGTATCCCCTAAACTGTAAGAGAAAATAAACTTTTCCTTCCTTAAGTTGCTTTTGTCAGACACATTGTCACATGAAGACAAACAACCAATTCAGTCTCAGAATGTGGTAAGTTCTAAGAGCAAAATGTTTAAAGGTCATTTGCCTTTAACTACTCTGATACCTTTTGAGGCAGGGTTTTGCTATACAGCCCTGGCAGGCCTGGAGCTCACTGTGGAGCCCAGGCTGCCCACAAGCATACACCAAGTCTTCCTGCTTCAGCCTCCCCAGTGCTGAGATTATAGACGTGCACTAGCATGCCTGGCTTTATTCTCCTGATTTTAAAATAAACTCTTAAAATAGACTTTGAGTAGGTAGGGAAGGGAGAGTGGACCTGGGAGGAATTTGGGGAAGGGTGAATATGATCAAAATACAGTGTATAAATTCTCAAAGAACTATTAAAACGGAGGAAGAAATCTTCGACTTCCCATCGCTGTCATTGGGACTGAGGTCAAAAAAAAAAAAAAAGAAAAGAAAAAGAAAACTTCAACTTCGTGAAACCTTAATCTAGAACAGTATTGGGCTTGAGAGATGGCTCAGTGGTTAAGAGCACTGGGCTCTCCCAGAGGACCTGGGTTCAATTCCCAGCAACCACATGGTAGCTAATGACCATCTGTAACTCCAGTTCCAGGGGAATCCAACGCCCTCTTCTGGCCTCCTTGAGCATTGCATGACATGGGCGCACTTATATATATGCAGCCGAACGCTCATGCACATAAAATAAAAATATTTAAAAGGTTGGGTTTTCTTCTTTCTCTCTCCATCCCTTCCTTCCTCCCTTCTTTCCCTCCTTCCTTTCTTTGCTTGAAGCAGGGTCTCACTATGTAGCTCACCCTGGCCTGGAACATGCAACCTTCCATCTTCACTCTCCCAAGTGCTAGTGTTACTGGCCTGTATTACTGGTGTACCATCACACTCTGCTAAACCCAGAAAGAACTTGACAGTGCCCGCCATGGTATCTGCCCTACAGAAGCAGCTCTGAACTGCTTGTGAATTCCATGTTGACTGAGGGCCTCTGGCTTGTAGTTCTGGGAGAAAAGGCTACTAGAGAAAGATGGAAGTGCTAGAAACAAACAGCACCTACTTTGCAATCTTGCTAAAGGTCAGCCCTGCGTGTTTATTACAGGTTTGCTCACTGATGATACTTTTTTTTTTTCTCTTTCACTGTGTTGACAAGATGATCTGTAGGTTCATATTTGAATCCAGCCCAAAGTATATATATATATATATATATATATATTTTTTTTTTTTGTTACTGTGTGCATCACACTAACTGCTTATTTTCCTACCAGGGTGTTTATTGCCAATGTGTATGGCATAACACTAAATAGATGTGCTTGTTAATGCTTGCTTCCAAGTTCCTCCAGGGAAAATTCTAAACCCATGGAAACTTGGATTCACTTCATTGTGAAACTGCCTTCAAAATTTGATTCACTGGACTTTTTGATTATGTGCTTTTTCTAAGAAGGCATCAAATGTTTGAAAGAACAAACGACAAAGCTGTAAGCATTGTGATCAAGAAAATGGAAGAAATTGCTATTGTAGGCCATAAATGGTAGGAACTAAAGAAGGCTTGAACAATCTTTTTAGTCTTGAAGCCAAGTGAATATGATTTACCACTCTAGAGTCGCATAGTAGGAAGACAGGCTAAATGCTTTGGGACAGGAAAAGATATTGTCATACACCAAGAATTAGTTATATAGAACATCAATCTCAGACCAAATGACCTCTCTTATAACATATTTAGTAGCCCCCTGTACTAGCTTGAAATAAACGTTATAGGTAATACCACATGCCTGTGCATATAATTATAATAAACTGCATAATGCCTTGGTAGAAAGGAGAAATGAAAAGAATGTATATAGAAAAATCACATGTATCTCAAAATGCAAAACGTCAGGCATGAAAACACCCAAAAACATAATAAAGCAGTCATGCACTTAATCATACCATTACTGTGAGTGACAGCTCGGGATAGAGACGGACACAAAAACAGTACTTTCCAAGTTAGTGAGACTTCCCAACATGCTGAACAACTCTTGGAAAATTCAAAGCACAAAAAAAGTGCAAGTATCCTTCAATTTGTACAGTATTTGTGTTATTGGAATGTTAAGTGTTTATTGTCACCTCCATGAAAGTTGAGCAGGATATTTAAAGGTAATTCAGAGCATGGGACAATTTCCAGTTCTAGACATCACGAAATTTGGGGCTAGAGAGGTGGTTCTGAAGTAAGAGCACTAGTCAGGTCCTCTTGTAAAGAACCTAGGTTCAATTCTCAGCGCCTATATCAGGTGACTCACAGTTAGTTGTCTGTAACTCCAGTTCCATGGGATTTGATGCTCTTTTCTTGCCTCTGTAGGCCCCAGACATGCACATGAAACACATACATACATGCAGGCAGAACACTCCTACTCATAAAATAAAAAGAAATAAACTGGGTGTGGTGGTGCACACCTTTAATCCCAGCACTCGGGAGGCAGAGGCAAGCAGATCTCTGTAAGTTCAAGGCCAGCCTGGTCTACAGAGTGAGCTCCAGGACAGCTGGGACTAAAGGGAGACCCTGTCTCAAAAATACCCCCCCCCAAAAAAGTAGAGTTATAGACAGTTGTAAGCAGCTGAACATGGGTGCTGAGAACTGAACTCTGGGTGTTCTATAGGAGTTTGAAGTACTCTTAACTCCTGAGCCATCTCTCCAGCCCTACCCTTGGTATTAAAAAAATTGATCTTTGGGGGCTGGAGAGATAGCCTAGCAGTTAAGAGCACCGACTGCTCTTGCGGAGAACCTGGATTCTATCCCCAGTACCCACATGGTGGCTAAGAACTGTCTGTAATTCCAATTCCAAGAGAACTCCAGTTCCAGGGGAATCCAAGACCCTCTTCTGACCTCCACGGCATTGCACGACATGGGTGCACAAACCTACATGCAGACAGTACATTCATACACATACAAAAATAAATAAAAATTTAAAAAAATTAAAAATAAATAAATAAAATTATTTTTGATGTCAATGTTACACCAAAAAGGAATTACCCAATATCTGACTCAGTAAAATTCAGTAATTTTTAGTAAGACTTTCTTAATATTTTAGTCATTAAAGTAATAGATTTAGAAAAGAGCAAAACCTTGCATGTTGTTTCATCAAGAAAAATAACTTAGGGGCTGAAGAAATGGCTCAGAAGTGAAGAGCACTAGCTGTTCTTGCAGAGGATTGGGGTTCAATTTTTAGCACCCACGTGTTGGCTAACAACCACCCAATTTCAGGGGAACCGATGCCCTCTTCTGACCTCCATGGGCATTTCACAACATGGGTACACTTATATATATGCCAGCAGTACACTCATACACATGAAAAATTTTTAAAGTAATTTACTGGGGATTAATCAGCAGCTATCTAATTAGACTTAAAGCTCTGTCAATGACAGTGAACTCATGGGCAGCACTGTAAACTCAGCCAAATACACATGGCTGGAGAGGACATAGATCCTGGAGAAAATGCCAGGTTGGTCATATCTCTAGACAAATGTAATTTCTTACCATATGCTAAACATGGGCATATTTACAGACAAGCATACCATATACCATTCATCAAGGAAGCTCCTTTTTGCAATAGATGGAGGCCATTGCCAAGTTCCACAACTGTTCAGACACAGAGAATAAATGTCTAAGAGATGCCTAGTCCTAGGTGACACATCTGTAGTTGGACCTCTACACCTAAGGCTCATAGAACATAGCAGAACAAGGGGTAGAACGAATACCAGTGCACCCCTCAGCTCTCACCAGTGAAGCTTCCTTATCCAACGGAGTGTGATGCACACAGAAGGCCACAACTGCTCAAGTTTTAAAGAATGGGAGCCTCCAGAGTGTGTGTCCCTGGATAGATTCCTATATTAAACCTTTCCCCCCGACGGCTCAGGGATCACTGCGGGAGAGCAGGTGGAATGATTAGAAGAGCCAGGGTTGGTTCTTCAACACAGGGGAGCAGAGGATTTCAGGCTACTCGAAGCTTGCGCATGGCAACTTGTGGCAATGGTGTCATCAAGGACAGGACCATCCCAACTCAATTTAACAAGGGCCCAGAGGAGAGGAGAGAAATGGGAGATGAGCCGGCCCTAGATTGAGAACCATGGGAGACTGGTTGCTACTACGTGAGGAAGAGGATGCCTTATTTACAATCTCTAGAGGTGCTGAACAGACTCCAGTGAATGAATTTGCACTGAGAGACATCTGGGTACAAATGTTTGATTGGGACTGGAAAGATAGCCTAGCGGTTAAGAGCACCGACTGCTCTTGCAGAGGACACGGGTTCCATCCCCAGCACCCACATGGAGGCTGAGAACCATCTGTAACTCCAATTCCAGGAGAACTCCAGTTCCAGAGGAATCCGACGCCCTCTTCTGACCTCCCTGGCACTGCATGACACGGGTGCACCAACCTACATACAGACAGTACACTCATACACATAAAAAATAATAAATTTAGCCAGGCATTGTGGCGCAAGCCTTTAATCCTAGCACTCTGGAGGCAGAGGAAGGCAGATCTTTGTGAGTTCAAGGCCAGCCTGGTCTACAGAGTGAGTTCCAGGACAGCTGGGGCTACAAGGAGGTCCTGTCTCAAAAAGACCAAAAAAATAATAATAAATTAAAAAAATTTTTAAAGTATATTGTTATTACTAGCACAAATTACCAAAGGTCTTATATTTACAATCTGTGCTTATCAGTCCAATGGAATGATCAGTGAGAACAATTCTGATCATAAATTTTGAACCAGGGTAGAGCGTGCTGGTTAGGTTTTATCAAGTTGATGCAAACTACAGACACCCAGGAAAAGGGAACAGCAGTTGAGGCATTTCCTTTATCACACTGGCCTGTGGCCATGCCTATGAGACATTTTCTTAATTGATCATTGATGTAGTATCATCCCTGGGAAGGTTGGCCTAGGCTGTATAAGGAGGATAAGTAAGCAAGCCAGGGAAAGCAAGCCAGTAAGTAGTGTTCCTTCATGATCTCTGTTTCCATTCTAGCCTCAGGTTCCTACCCTGAGCTCCTGCCCTGGCTTCACATAGTGATGGACTGTGCCTTGGAAGTGTAACATGAAATCAATTCTTTCTTCCCCAAGTTGCTTTTTGGTCATGGTATTTATCACAGCATCAGAAAAACCCAACTAGGACAACCCTTTGTTTTCCAAGCTTTCCCTCTACCTGTTTTTATTACATCTGCTCTGTGAACTCTCTAAGACCTCTAACCCTCCCATCCGGCTAAATTTACCTCTTCCCAAACATATCATTTCCTACACTTTTCTTACTTAATCTAGGCCTTAGCGTACAGACTACCCCCCAAGCGTATTCTACTCCTTTGCTCTACTGTCCACGGGCTGCACTTGTCCTGCAGAGTCCCATCATATATCAATTCAACCATCTGCCTTTCTGCTATTGGTACCAAGCAGACTAGAAGAAGGCACACACCTTTATACATTGCTGTTACTTTGAACCCATGTTCTCGATCTTTTTTTATTATTTTATTTATTCTTGTATGTGTATGAATGTACTGTCTGCATGTAGGTTGGTGCACTTGTGTCATGCAATGCCACGGAGGTCAGAAGAGGGCATCAGATTCCCCTGGAACTGGAGTTAAAGATGGTTCTCAGCTGCCATGTGGGTTCTGGGGATCAAACCTGGGTCCTCTGCAAGAGCAGTCAGCTCTTAACTGCTAGGACATCTCTCCAGCCCCAAAATATGTAGCTCAAGCTGGCCTCGAACTCCAGATCCTCCTACCTCTGCCTCCTTCAGAAAATCCTACTGGTGAGTGCCACCACCACCAGCCCATGTTCTCTAACATCATCTGAACTCTCAAATTGGCCCCCAATCTTTTCATTAGAGCCTGTGTATTTCTCTCTCCGATTCCCCTGCGTCACCTCTACTACCATCATTAGTGTGTCATTCCTACCATGTTCTTCCTTGAATGAGCCATAATCAACCAAATTTCCTTTTAGAAAAAAAATTGTGTGTGTATGTTTGTGGTGTGTGTGTGTGTGTTTCTGTGTGTGAGTTTAGTGTACACGTGTATGTGGAGGCCAGAGGTCAACACTGGGTATTTTCCTTGATTTCCTTCCACCTTGGGTGGTTTTATTTATTTTTTTTTTTGGGGGGGGGTGTTGTTGTTTGAGAAAGAGTCACTCGATGGACCCAGAGCTCAATGACTGGCTGCCCAATGAACTCCAGGTGTCCACTTGACTCTACCCTCCCATTGTTAGGGTTTACAGCTGCATGCCACCATGCCTGGCTTTTTATTTATTTATTTATTTATTTTTATTTTTTATGTGTATGAATGTACTGTCTGCATGTAGGTTTGTGCACCCATGTTTTGCAATGCCGCACAGGTCGGGGGCGGGGGTGTTGGATTCCCCTGGAACTGGAGTTAAAGACGGTTCTCAGCTGCCATGTGGGTGCTGGGGATCGAACCTGGGTCCTCTGCAAGAGCAGTTGGCTCTCTTCACCACTAAGCCAACTCTCCAGCCCCATGCCTGGCTTTTCAAAGTGGCGGCTAGAAATCTAAAATTGGGTCTTCATACTTTTTGCGGCAGGCCCTTTACTCACTGAGCCATCTCCTCAGACACCTGCCCCAAGGTTCCCTGATACTTGTTGTTCCTCTGTGCACTAGGCTCATCTTGTCATTTAGACATCAGATCAAATGCCACCTCTTCCAGCGAGCCTTTCACTATCCCTCTTCTGCTTTGGCCATTCTCCTACTGTTGTTACATTATCTTCACTTTTTATTTCTTTTATCTGTGCTGCATTTCTGAAAAAAAAATTATTTGTTTTTAAAATCCCTTTTGAGTTAGAGTTAGAGATTTGTTCCCATGGGCTTAAATGATACCTCAGGTAGAGCCCACTATGGTGGGTTGCTATTATTTGTTGGATACAGATCTGTGCTCCCCTTCCAGATCAGAAGGCACTTACTCATTGCCAGTTCCCTCAAGATGCCCTGCACAGAGCAAGGACTCAATACATATGGAAGGGAGGGACAGAAACCCATTATCTGTGAAACATGGGATCTTTCCATCATGAATAAAGATGAACAATTGTTGGTAGAGAGCAATGAGGCGTACACTAACACAAACGAAAGTATGCTAGGCTTTGGGTTTTTTTAATTTATTATTTTTTATGTGTATGAGTGTACCATCTGCATGTAGGTTGGCACACCCCTATCGCGCAATGCTGTGGAGGTCAGAAGATGATGTCGGATTCCCCTGGAACTGGAATTAAAGATGATTCTTAGCTGTCATGTGGGTGCTGGGAATCGAACCCAGGTCCTCTGCAAGAGCAGTGGGTGCTCTTAACTGCTGAGCCATCTCTTCAGCCCTGCTAGGCTTTATTTGTAACAGCAAACAAATGGAACTTGATGGGTAAATGATATTAAGACAATTGTATCTAGGGGCTGGAGAGATGGCTCAACAGTTAAGAGCACTGGCTGTTCTTCCAAAGGACTCAGGTTCTGTTCCCAGCACCCACATGGTGGCTAACAACTGTCCTTAACTCCAGTTCTAGGGGATCCAATTCCCTCTTCTGATCTCTGCAGGCATTGCATGACATGGGTACACTTTACATATACTCAAACACATAAAATTAAAAATAATAAAAAATATTTTTTGGTCTTTTTGAGACAGGGTTTCCCTGTAGCTCCAGCTTTCCTGAAACTCTCTATGTAGGCCAGGCTGGCCTTGAATTCACAGAGATACACCTGCCTCTGCCTCCCAAGTGCTAGGATTAAAGGTGTGTACCACCACACCCACGATAAAAATATTTTTTAAAGATACTTAAATCTAGCTATGCAAAGTCTATGTCTGTAATTGGAATACTCAGGAAGCTGAGGCATTACAGCAGGCCTTTGGTAATAAAGACTAAAATGACATTAGTAGAAATAGTATTTAAATACGAGAGGCATCTCATTCAAATATGAGGTTTAACAATGAACTATCCAGGTGAGCATAGTGCAATTTAAGAACACAAAGTGGAGCTGGAGAGATGGCTCAGCGGTTAAGAGCCCCGACTGCTCTTGCAGAGGACCCGGGCTCGATTCCCAGAACCCACATGGCAGCTAAGAACAGTCTTTGATTCCAGTTCCAGGGGAATCTGATGCCCTCTTCTGACCTCCGTGGCATTGCACAACACGGGTGCACAGACCTATATGCAGACAGTACACTCATACACATTAAAATAAATAAATAAATAAATAAATAAATAAATAAGATTTTTTTAAAAAAGAACACAAAGTACATCCAGGTGATGGCACATGCCTGTAATCCCATCTCTTAGAAGGTTGAAGCAGGATTGCCATGAGTTTGAGGCGAGCCTGGGCTACATAGTAAGCACCAAACCTGCCATACTTCATAACAAGACCTGTCTCAAAAGAAAACAGAAAGAAAGAAAGAAAGAAAGAAAGAAAGAAAGAAAGAAAGAGAGAGAGAGAGAGAGAGAGAGAGAAGGAAGGAAGGAAGGAAAGAAAAGAAAAGAAAGAAAGAAGGAAAGGAGGGAAAGGAAGGAAAGGAGGGGAAAAGGAGAGAAAAGGAGGGAAGGAAGAAAATTACAGCTAATCATGATGTGCCCCTGCAATTCTAACACTTGGGAGGCTGAGGCATGGTGATAACAAATCTGAGGCTAGCCTGAGCTACATAGTAAACTTTCTCTCTCCTTAAAAGTTATCTGTGGATTTATATTGTTTATGATCACAAACTACCTAAAGAAGGTCTTTGCTGGGTGTGGTGGCACATGCCTTTAGTCCCAGCACTCAGGAGGCAGAGGCAGGTGGATCTCTGTGAGTTCAAGGCTAGCCTGGTCTACAGAGTGAGCTCCAGGCCAGCTGGGACTAAAGGGAGACCCTGTCTCAAAAATACAATAAAATGTCTTTATGCTTTACATATTAAACAGTAAGATGCCTCCAGAAAAAAAAGGTTATACAAGAGTCTAAATTATATCTCCTTAAAATTTGGCTCTACTGATGCACAACTAATCAGAAAATACATTTACCAAGAGAAAGCCTGCGATGATCCAAGTATTATTCCAATTCCAGAGCAAATACTTAATAGGATAAATTAAAGGAATTGGGAAAGTTCCTTGGGATTACAAACGGATTTTTCAAACTTAGATACACCTTGTATCAAATGCTGTGGTTAGACGGAGGGCCCTAGGAGGCTTGGCCCTGTCCAATGTTTTGATATTGTGATATGGTGTTGACATCTACAAAGTTCATGCTTGAGAACTGCAAAATCAAATTATACACACACACACACACACACACACACACACACACAATGTTTTTTTTTTCTTTTTTTTTTCTGGGTCAAAGTCTTTTTACTGAATAAATTCATGGTTTTTACAAAGCTATGTTGTGGTTTAAGTTGACACACTTAACCACCTTGTTAACGCTGTTAGTTTTTTTAAATTTTTAAGTTTTAATTTTTTTTACTTTTTTTTTTAATTTTTTTATTTTTATTTTTAAGGGATTCTACAATACAATGACACAGTTGTTTGCAGATAACAATGATGTTACTCAGTATGTCATACAATTAAGTAATTGGTGCATTTTGCAAGTATCTATGTCCAAATTTTGAACAACCCAAGGTTCCCATAGTCCAGTTGGAGAAGCTTGTATGCACAGGCATGTTGATCA
>VZQC01009854.1:160799-171447 GCA_009823505.1 Rhizomys pruinosus | reverse complement strand
GGGAGAGCAGGTGGAATGATTAGAAGAGCCAGGGTTGGTTCTTCAACACAGGGGAGCAGAGGATTTCAGGCTACTCGAAGCTTGCGCATGGCAACTTGTGGCAATGGTGTCATCAAGGACAGGACCATCCCAACTCAATTTAACAAGGGCCCAGAGGAGAGGAGAGAAATGGGAGATGAGCCGGCCCTAGATTGAGAACCATGGGAGACTGGTTGCTACTACGTGAGGAAGAGGATGCCTTATTTACAATCTCTAGAGGTGCTGAACAGACTCCAGTGAATGAATTTGCACTGAGAGACATCTGGGTACAAATGTTTGATTGGGACTGGAAAGATAGCCTAGCGGTTAAGAGCACCGACTGCTCTTGCAGAGGACACGGGTTCCATCCCCAGCACCCACATGGAGGCTGAGAACCATCTGTAACTCCAATTCCAGGAGAACTCCAGTTCCAGAGGAATCCGACGCCCTCTTCTGACCTCCGTGGCATTGCATGACACGAGTGCACAAACCTACATGCAGACAGTACATTCATACACATAAAAAAATAAATAAAAAATTTTTTAAAAGTTTAAAAAATATTAAAAAAAAACAAAAAAGCCACAAATGTTTGACTGGATAAGACTCAACATGTATAGTGGAATGCATGAGGTCTGGTGGGGGATGGAGGGGCATGGATAGGGGCAGGCCTAAATTTGACTAAGAACTATTGTATGAAATTACAAAAAGTTCAATAAAAATTAAGTAATTTAGTGAACCAGGTGTGGTAGTGCATTCCTTTGATCTTAGTACTTGGGAGGCAAAGGTAGGCAGATCTTTATGAGTTAAATGCCAGCCTGGTCTACATAATGAGTTCGAGACCAGCTGGGGCTACAGGGAGACCTCATCTCAAAAACACCAAAAAGAAAGTAATTTAATGAAAGAAAGTGCCATACAGATCTAGGACAGCGGCAGATGCTGTCATTATTTCGTTCCATCTTGGCACTTATCTTGTTTAATTGTAATTTTCAAAAATGTTTAATACTTGTGAAGCTAGTTGATTTCTAACATGGGGTATGCAGCCCAGTCCTTGTGCATGTTAGGCAACCCCTTTATTGCTGTGCTACTTTCCCCACCTACAAAAATTCTTGATTACTGGGGGCTGGAGAGATGGCTCAGTGGTTAAGAGCACTGACTGCTCTTGCAGCCTTACAGCAGACCTGGGTTTGATTCCCAGCACCCACATGGTGGCTAAAAACTGTCTTAGGTCAGGTGGGCGCACACCTTTAATCCCAGCACTCAGGATCGAAAGGGGAGGTGGATGTCTGTGAGTTCAAGCCCAGCCTGGTCTACATAGGGAGTTCCAGGCCAGCTGGGACTAAAGGGAGACCCTGTCTCAAAAAAAATTTTCTTGATTACCAACGTAAATAGAAATCAAATACAGATGCTCCCAGGTCCAGGCTCTAGAGCACTGTTCTCAGGTGATAGCTTTACATGTCTTAGGATCAGCAGTACTGTGGAGTTTCAACTGCAGGAATTTCTCCCTAACTCTACATTCGATGGAGTTAAGGTGACAGAGACTGAAATCCAAAGTGATGGGACTAGTCACCCTGTGGGAATGCAAGTATTATACATTAGTTCCACCCCTGACCACTTCCGGAGAGTCTACTTTTTGAAAATTTATATGTTTGTGTGTGTGTAAATATGAGGGTGTGCATGCCACAGTATTCATGTGGAGGCCAGAGGACAACTTGTGGGGGTCAGTTCTTTTTACCATGTGGGTCTTCAGGCTTGGCAACAACTTTATCTGTTGAGCCATCTCACAAGCCCGAGGCTACTGTTATATATTTACCTGCATCCGTGGCTTCTAGAAGAGCAAGCACCTTGCTATTTTCTAGCTAAGTAACAAGGAAGACATGGTTACATGCTCTTTTAGAAAAGATGAATCCAGCCGGGCGGGTTGGCACACACCTTTAGTCCCAGCACTCGGGAGGTAGAGGCAGGCGGATCTCTGTGAGTTCAAGGCCAGGCTGGTCTACAGAGCAAGCTCCAAGGCCAGCTGGGACTAAAAGGGAGACCATGTCTCAAAAATACAACAAAAAAGAAAAGATGAATCCAATGAAGTTTTCTAATGCTTGATCAAATTCCAATAGAGTACCAGATTATGCCTTGTAGGTGAGCAAGTAGCCCAAACTAAACAGACATCAATCCATTAGCATTCAAGTATTTATTTAGTACCAACTATGCACAAAATACACCCAAATCCTTCCTAGAATAAGGCAAGATATAAAAAAGTAAATATACACTGAGCAATAAGTGAATATATATGCTGACAACTTAAAGGAGACAAGTAAACACTGACGCTAATATTTTCCACTTTATCAAATGGAACAGCAAGCAGCAGGAGGGACGGCTCAGAGGTTAAGCACACTGGGTGCCCTCTTCCAGCCTCTGCAGGCACCACACACATGGGGAACAATTACATACATGCTGGCAAAACACATACACAAAACATTTTTAAAAGAACACAAACATGTAATAAGCATCATGTCAGGTATTAAAAAATATGTTGTTTGTGAATGTCAAAGAAAAATGTGTATTGAAATGATGTGTAAGCTGGCACTGCAAATAAAGATTTGCTTTAGTGAACGGAAAAAAATCCTAAAATGTTTATGTGAACTCCATAGCTGAAAAATGCATTTTTCTCATGAAAAATATTAAATTCAAGTCATTAAAAAATATGTCGTTTGACCTCCACGATCACCTGTTAGGGTAATTACTAGGTTGGACAATGTGAAATTGTTGACATTTGATCATTTCTCTTGTTTTTGTTTTTGTTTTTATTTTATTTACTTATTTTCTATGTGTATGAATGTACTGTCTGCATGCAGGTTTGTGCACCCGTGTCGTGCAATGCCTCGGAGGTCAGAAGAGGGTCTCGGATTCCCCTGGAACTGGAGTTCTCCTGGAATTGGAGTTTCAGACGGTTCTCAGCCGCCATGTGGGTACTGGGGATCGAACCCATGTCTCTGCAAGAGCAGTCGGTGCTCTTAACCGCTAGGCCATCTCTCCAGCCCCCTGTTTTGTTTTGTTTTTAAGGTGCACGTCACCACACCTGGCTTAAAGGCAGTTGTTAGCCACCATGTGGGTGCTGGGAATTGAACCCAGGTCCTCTGGAAGAGCAGTCAGAGCTCTTAACTGCTAAGCCATCGCTCCAGCCCCCTTGTTTTTTCTTTGAAAAGTTTTGATTACTTTTGTTTCTTTGTGTAGATGTGGCGCAGGGGAAGGGTGCACCCATGCCATGGTGCCTGCATGGAGGTCAGAGGATGGCCAACGCCCACAGGCTTTCTCTTTTCACCATGTGACCCCAGGGATTGAACTTTGGTCCTCAAGCTTGCTGGCAGATGCCTTTTCCCACTTAGCCATCTACCCAGCCTTTGTTTTGCTTTTATTTTTTATTGTTTGGTTTTGTTTTCTGTTTGCATTTTGAGACAGGGTCTCACTGTGTAGCTCTAGCTTGCATGGAACTTGCTATGCAGACCAGGCCGGCCTCAAACTTGTAAAGATACTTCTGCTTCTGCCTCCTAAGTAATGAGATTATAGGTATGCACCCCACCCCTATTGTATTTGAGCCTTTTTAACCTCTACAAGTGGTAACATCATAAGGTTCCTTCCACTTAATATTGCCTTCTCCATTTTATAGACAAGGAGGTCGAGATTCCAATATGCTAACTGGACAAATGTCAAACAGTTAGTAGGTAATAGAGCCAACCTGACTGGCTTCAGAACCCCTATGTATTTACACACACACACACACACACACACACACACACACACGAGTCGAAGAAATCTTAAACTCATTGGATATGCACCACATGCTACAAGAAATCTTAGAATTAAGCCATTTATTTACTTATTTTTTTGAGAGAGAGAGAGAGAGAGAGAGAGAGAGAGAGAGAGAGAGAGAGAGAAAGAGGCCAAAGCCCACAAGTAGAGGACAACTTTGTTAAGTCAGTTCTCTCTTTCCATCTTTATGTGGGTTCCATGGATCCGACTTGGGTTATTAGGCTTGTGTAGCGAGTGCTTTTACCTGGAGTCATCTCGCCAACCTGGGGTTACACTGAAGTAACTCATAGGCAACAAAAGTCAAAGACATGCACTCTACTACATAGATAAGCATTGGCTTTCCAGGTTTCTTATTCATACACGATTAGAAGAAATAATCATTGATGGTACATATTAGAAGCTGGGAAGCATTTTAACATAGATTACAACCACTGTTAAATTCAGTAAGAATTTAACATTTAGTTGTACTTCAATTCAACTAATAGGTAATTTACAATTGAGAAATTAGTGTTTCACTTGGACTTAAACAATGTTTTAATTAAAACTCTATTTTGCAATAGACTGGCCTAGAATTCTCTATGTATCCTAGTCTGGTCTTGAGCTTGCTGCAATCCTCCTACCTCAGGTTCCAGAGTGTTGGAATTGTAATCATGAGCCACCATACCTGGCTTTCATTATTATTATTATTATTATTATTATTATTATTATTAAAGCCATTTCTATCGATTTTGTTTCCTTATTCTTTCTCTTTCTCTTTCTCTTTCTCTCTCTCTCTCTCTCTCCTTCCTTCCTTCCTTCTGTCTCACTATAGCCCCAGCTGGCCTGGAGCTCACTCTGTAGACCAGGCTGGCCTTGAACTCACAGAGATCCGCCTGCCTCTGCCTCCCAAGTGCTGGGATCAAAGGCGTGTGCCACCAGGCGTGGCTTAAAGGTGGTTCTTAGCCACCATGTGGGTGCTGGGAATCGAACCTGGGTCCTCTGCAAGAGCAGTCGGCTCTCTTAACCACTGAGCCATCTCTCCAGCCCCTATTATTATTATTATTATTAGTAGTAGTAGTAGTAGTAGTAGTAGTATTTATGTGTATAAATGCATTGCATGCATGTATATACGTGCACCTGTGTAAAATCCCCTGGAACCGGAGTTACAGATGGTTATTAGCTGCCATGTGGGTGCTGGGAATCAAACTCAGGTCCTCTAAAAGAGTAGCCAGTGCTCTTAACCCCCTAAGCCATCTCTCCAGACCCAAACCTGGCTTTCTAAATGACTTTCTGAAAAGGCTATGAATTGATGAATATGTCAATTAACTTGACTAAATCATTTTATAATGTATACCACATATAAATCAAAACACCACATTTATGCTATAAATACCCATGATTCATATTTATCAATTAAAAATGAAAGTTAAAAAGTATTTTATTGGGGCTGGAGAGATGGCTCAGTGGTTAAGAGCACCAACTGCTCTTGCAGAGGACCCAGGTTCAATTCCCAGCACCCACATGGCAGCTAAGAACCATCTTTAACTCCAGTCCCAGGAGAATATGACGCCCTCTTCTGACCTCCCTGGCACTGCATGACACGGGTGCACCAACCTACATACAGACAGTACACTCATACACATAAAAAATAATAAATTTAGCCAGGCATTGTGGCGCAAGCCTTTAATCCTAGCACTCTGGAGGCAGAGGAAGGCAGATCTTTGTGAGTTCAAGGCCAGCCTGGTCTACAGAGTGAGTTCCAGGACAGCTGGGGCTACAAGGAGGTCCTGTCTCAAAAAGACCAAAAAAATAATAATAAATTAAAAAAATTTTTAAAGTATATTGTTATTACTAGCACAAATTACCAAAGGTCTTATATTTACAATCTGTGCTTATCAGTCCAATGGAATGATCAGTGAGAACAATTCTGATCATAAATTTTGAACCAGGGTAGAGCGTGCTGGTTAGGTTTTATCAAGTTGATGCAAACTACAGACACCCAGGAAAAGGGAACAGCAGTTGAGGCATTTCCTTTATCACACTGGCCTGTGGCCATGCCTATGAGACATTTTCTTAATTGATCATTGATGTAGTATCATCCCTGGGAAGGTTGGCCTAGGCTGTATAAGGAGGATAAGTAAGCAAGCCAGGGAAAGCAAGCCAGTAAGTAGTGTTCCTTCATGATCTCTGTTTCCATTCTAGCCTCAGGTTCCTACCCTGAGCTCCTGCCCTGGCTTCACATAGTGATGGACTGTGCCTTGGAAGTGTAACATGAAATCAATTCTTTCTTCCCCAAGTTGCTTTTTGGTCATGGTATTTATCACAGCATCAGAAAAACCCAACTAGGACAACCCTTTGTTTTCCAAGCTTTCCCTCTACCTGTTTTTATTACATCTGCTCTGTGAACTCTCTAAGACCTCTAACCCTCCCATCCGGCTAAATTTACCTCTTCCCAAACATATCATTTCCTACACTTTTCTTACTTAATCTAGGCCTTAGCGTACAGACTACCCCCCAAGCGTATTCTACTCCTTTGCTCTACTGTCCACGGGCTGCACTTGTCCTGCAGAGTCCCATCATATATCAATTCAACCATCTGCCTTTCTGCTATTGGTACCAAGCAGACTAGAAGAAGGCACACACCTTTATACATTGCTGTTACTTTGAACCCATGTTCTCGATCTTTTTTTATTATTTTATTTATTCTTGTATGTGTATGAATGTACTGTCTGCATGTAGGTTGGTGCACTTGTGTCATGCAATGCCACGGAGGTCAGAAGAGGGCATCAGATTCCCCTGGAACTGGAGTTAAAGATGGTTCTCAGCTGCCATGTGGGTTCTGGGGATCAAACCTGGGTCCTCTGCAAGAGCAGTCAGCTCTTAACTGCTAGGACATCTCTCCAGCCCCAAAATATGTAGCTCAAGCTGGCCTCGAACTCCAGATCCTCCTACCTCTGCCTCCTTCAGAAAATCCTACTGGTGAGTGCCACCACCACCAGCCCATGTTCTCTAACATCATCTGAACTCTCAAATTGGCCCCCAATCTTTTCATTAGAGCCTGTGTATTTCTCTCTCCGATTCCCCTGCGTCACCTCTACTACCATCATTAGTGTGTCATTCCTACCATGTTCTTCCTTGAATGAGCCATAATCAACCAAATTTCCTTTTAGAAAAAAAATTGTGTGTGTATGTTTGTGGTGTGTGTGTGTGTGTTTCTGTGTGTGAGTTTAGTGTACACGTGTATGTGGAGGCCAGAGGTCAACACTGGGTATTTTCCTTGATTTCCTTCCACCTTGGGTGGTTTTATTTATTTTTTTTTTTGGGGGGGGGTGTTGTTGTTTGAGAAAGAGTCACTCGATGGACCCAGAGCTCAATGACTGGCTGCCCAATGAACTCCAGGTGTCCACTTGACTCTACCCTCCCATTGTTAGGGTTTACAGCTGCATGCCACCATGCCTGGCTTTTTATTTATTTATTTATTTATTTTTATTTTTTATGTGTATGAATGTACTGTCTGCATGTAGGTTTGTGCACCCATGTTTTGCAATGCCGCACAGGTCGGGGGCGGGGGTGTTGGATTCCCCTGGAACTGGAGTTAAAGACGGTTCTCAGCTGCCATGTGGGTGCTGGGGATCGAACCTGGGTCCTCTGCAAGAGCAGTTGGCTCTCTTCACCACTAAGCCAACTCTCCAGCCCCATGCCTGGCTTTTCAAAGTGGCGGCTAGAAATCTAAAATTGGGTCTTCATACTTTTTGCGGCAGGCCCTTTACTCACTGAGCCATCTCCTCAGACACCTGCCCCAAGGTTCCCTGATACTTGTTGTTCCTCTGTGCACTAGGCTCATCTTGTCATTTAGACATCAGATCAAATGCCACCTCTTCCAGCGAGCCTTTCACTATCCCTCTTCTGCTTTGGCCATTCTCCTACTGTTGTTACATTATCTTCACTTTTTATTTCTTTTATCTGTGCTGCATTTCTGAAAAAAAAATTATTTGTTTTTAAAATCCCTTTTGAGTTAGAGTTAGAGATTTGTTCCCATGGGCTTAAATGATACCTCAGGTAGAGCCCACTATGGTGGGTTGCTATTATTTGTTGGATACAGATCTGTGCTCCCCTTCCAGATCAGAAGGCACTTACTCATTGCCAGTTCCCTCAAGATGCCCTGCACAGAGCAAGGACTCAATACATATGGAAGGGAGGGACAGAAACCCATTATCTGTGAAACATGGGATCTTTCCATCATGAATAAAGATGAACAATTGTTGGTAGAGAGCAATGAGGCGTACACTAACACAAACGAAAGTATGCTAGGCTTTGGGTTTTTTTAATTTATTATTTTTTATGTGTATGAGTGTACCATCTGCATGTAGGTTGGCACACCCCTATCGCGCAATGCTGTGGAGGTCAGAAGATGATGTCGGATTCCCCTGGAACTGGAATTAAAGATGATTCTTAGCTGTCATGTGGGTGCTGGGAATCGAACCCAGGTCCTCTGCAAGAGCAGTGGGTGCTCTTAACTGCTGAGCCATCTCTTCAGCCCTGCTAGGCTTTATTTGTAACAGCAAACAAATGGAACTTGATGGGTAAATGATATTAAGACAATTGTATCTAGGGGCTGGAGAGATGGCTCAACAGTTAAGAGCACTGGCTGTTCTTCCAAAGGACTCAGGTTCTGTTCCCAGCACCCACATGGTGGCTAACAACTGTCCTTAACTCCAGTTCTAGGGGATCCAATTCCCTCTTCTGATCTCTGCAGGCATTGCATGACATGGGTACACTTTACATATACTCAAACACATAAAATTAAAAATAATAAAAAATATTTTTTGGTCTTTTTGAGACAGGGTTTCCCTGTAGCTCCAGCTTTCCTGAAACTCTCTATGTAGGCCAGGCTGGCCTTGAATTCACAGAGATACACCTGCCTCTGCCTCCCAAGTGCTAGGATTAAAGGTGTGTACCACCACACCCACGATAAAAATATTTTTTAAAGATACTTAAATCTAGCTATGCAAAGTCTATGTCTGTAATTGGAATACTCAGGAAGCTGAGGCATTACAGCAGGCCTTTGGTAATAAAGACTAAAATGACATTAGTAGAAATAGTATTTAAATACGAGAGGCATCTCATTCAAATATGAGGTTTAACAATGAACTATCCAGGTGAGCATAGTGCAATTTAAGAACACAAAGTGGAGCTGGAGAGATGGCTCAGCGGTTAAGAGCCCCGACTGCTCTTGCAGAGGACCCGGGCTCGATTCCCAGAACCCACATGGCAGCTAAGAACAGTCTTTGATTCCAGTTCCAGGGGAATCTGATGCCCTCTTCTGACCTCCGTGGCATTGCACAACACGGGTGCACAGACCTATATGCAGACAGTACACTCATACACATTAAAATAAATAAATAAATAAATAAATAAATAAATAAGATTTTTTTAAAAAAGAACACAAAGTACATCCAGGTGATGGCACATGCCTGTAATCCCATCTCTTAGAAGGTTGAAGCAGGATTGCCATGAGTTTGAGGCGAGCCTGGGCTACATAGTAAGCACCAAACCTGCCATACTTCATAACAAGACCTGTCTCAAAAGAAAACAGAAAGAAAGAAAGAAAGAAAGAAAGAAAGAAAGAAAGAAAGAGAGAGAGAGAGAGAGAGAGAGAGAAGGAAGGAAGGAAGGAAAGAAAAGAAAAGAAAGAAAGAAGGAAAGGAGGGAAAGGAAGGAAAGGAGGGGAAAAGGAGAGAAAAGGAGGGAAGGAAGAAAATTACAGCTAATCATGATGTGCCCCTGCAATTCTAACACTTGGGAGGCTGAGGCATGGTGATAACAAATCTGAGGCTAGCCTGAGCTACATAGTAAACTTTCTCTCTCCTTAAAAGTTATCTGTGGATTTATATTGTTTATGATCACAAACTACCTAAAGAAGGTCTTTGCTGGGTGTGGTGGCACATGCCTTTAGTCCCAGCACTCAGGAGGCAGAGGCAGGTGGATCTCTGTGAGTTCAAGGCTAGCCTGGTCTACAGAGTGAGCTCCAGGCCAGCTGGGACTAAAGGGAGACCCTGTCTCAAAAATACAATAAAATGTCTTTATGCTTTACATATTAAACAGTAAGATGCCTCCAGAAAAAAAAGGTTATACAAGAGTCTAAATTATATCTCCTTAAAATTTGGCTCTACTGATGCACAACTAATCAGAAAATACATTTACCAAGAGAAAGCCTGCGATGATCCAAGTATTATTCCAATTCCAGAGCAAATACTTAATAGGATAAATTAAAGGAATTGGGAAAGTTCCTTGGGATTACAAACGGATTTTTCAAACTTAGATACACCTTGTATCAAATGCTGTGGTTAGACGGAGGGCCCTAGGAGGCTTGGCCCTGTCCAATGTTTTGATATTGTGATATGGTGTTGACATCTACAAAGTTCATGCTTGAGAACTGCAAAATCAAATTATACACACACACACACACACACACACACACACACACAATGTTTTTTTTTTCTTTTTTTTTTCTGGGTCAAAGTCTTTTTACTGAATAAATTCATGGTTTTTACAAAGCTATGTTGTGGTTTAAGTTGACACACTTAACCACCTTGTTAACGCTGTTAGTTTTTTTAAATTTTTAAGTTTTAATTTTTTTTACTTTTTTTTTTAATTTTTTTATTTTTATTTTTAAGGGATTCTACAATACAATGACACAGTTGTTTGCAGATAACAATGATGTTACTCAGTATGTCATACAATTAAGTAATTGGTGCATTTTGCAAGTATCTATGTCCAAATTTTGAACAACCCAAGGTTCCCATAGTCCAGTTGGAGAAGCTTGTATGCACAGGCATGTTGATCA
>VZQC01009854.1:111088-160095 GCA_009823505.1 Rhizomys pruinosus | reverse complement strand
GAGAACCGTCTGAAACTCCAATTCCAGGAGAACTCCAGTTCCAGGGGAATCCGAGACCCTCTTCTGACCTCCGCGGCATTGCACGACACGGGTGCACAGACTTGCATGCAGACAGTACATTCATACACATACAGAAATAAATAAAATTAATAAAAAAAATTAAAAAAATGGATGCTGGGAATGGTGGCATACACCTTTAATCCCAGCACTTGGGAGCCAGAGGCAGGTATATCTCTGTGAGTTCCAGGCCAGCCTGGTCTATGTAGTAAGTTCCAGGACAGCCTGGGGCTATAGGGAGACCCTGTCTCAAAAAGACAAAAAGAAATAGATAAAGGTGGAGGCCATAGAACATCTTTAGGTATCTTTCCTCTGGAGCCTTCCATCTTGATCCTGGAGACAAGGTCTCTTGCTGGGTCCTGTTGCTCCCGGATTAGGATTAGGTTAGGCAGGCTGACCACTGAGGGATAAGGGTCCCCCTGTCTCTGCCTCCCCAGGGCTCGGATTACAAGTGTGCTTCACCCTACCTGTATTTTCACTTGGGTTCTGGGGACTGAATTCAGGTCCTTCTTGCATGACAAGCATTTCGCAGAGTGAGCTCTCTCTCCAGTCCTGGTGCTTTTAAATTGTTTGAATGGCTCAATGTTTATAGTTGAACTTCCATCAAGGTGAGTTTCAGTGGCATGTGCCTATTATCCTAGCGCTCAGAAGGCTCAGACTGGGGAACTGGGAGTTCAAGGTCAGCCTGGCTTTCATAGTGAGACCCTGTCTTCAAAAAAACAAACCAAAGCAAAAGCTGGCATTTTACTTATCACCTTCTCTTGAGTGTCCACTCATGTTCCTGCCTCTGTATGTACAGGGGCTGTGCTCACACTGTAGGCAACGGAGGCTTCTCCTCACATCTTTCGTGGAGGTTGTTCACAGCTGACAAAGGGTAAGGACCTCAGTGCCCAAGAAGCCTCTTCAGACTTGGCTTGTTACCTGTTTGGGGTTTGGTTTGTCTGCCTGTTTGAGATAGGAGCTCAAGTAGCTCAGACTGGTCTTGAAGTTGAATTTGCTATATGACAGAAGATGACCTTGAAATTTTGGTCCTCTTGATTCTTTTTTTTTTTTTTTTGAGACAGGGTCTCCCTATAACCCCAGCTGTCCTGGAGCTCACTCTGTAGACCAGGCTGGCCTTAAACTCACAAAGATCCACTTGCCTCTGCCTCCCAAGTGCTAGGATTAAAGGCATGCACCATCACACCTGGCTAAAGAATAAGTACACAAGAAATGTTATTATATAACAGGATTTACTTGTATAATAAACATGGTTTTTTTTTTTTTTTTCTTTTTGAGACAGGGTCTCCCTGTAGCCCCAGCTGTCCTGGAACTCACTCTGTAGACCAGGCTGGCCTTGAATTCACAAAGATCTGCCTGCCTCTGCCTCCTGAGTGCTAGGATTTAAAGGCATGTGCCACCACGCCTGGCTCCTCTTGATTCTTAAATGCTGGATGAGTTAATGTTATCTGTTCTTTGGGGATAGTGATCAGAAATAAACAGAAAACATGGCTTGGCTTGCTATTAAGCAGTAGGACGTGGTACTTGCAAAGCATTTTGACAAACAATCTGGTCCAGTTTTATACTTGTTCAACATGTTCCCTGGGCAAGGAACAAAAGACCAAAGGGAGTTAGTCATTCTGGAAGGGAAACTGTAGTTTTGAGTTCCCAGAAGACTTTATCTCCTCCTCTTCTCCCCCTCGCCTTATCATCCTACATTCTCAAAGTATTCTTTCCTAAGCAATTTTCAAAGTCTAAGGGATAATTGCAGAGTTCATTACATGCAGTTTATGCCATGCAGACGTTTGGCAGAAGAAACCATAACAGAACTGATGCCATTTGAGCCGTTCTGTGGGGTTCAGTAATGAGAAATCAAACTGCTGTTTCACACAGAGCTGAGAGCGCTCGGGCCAACAGCTCTGCACACATCTGTGCCCTTTGTGACTGGAAGCAGGGAGGGTATACACTTCTGGATGCCAAGAGGCTTTAATGTTGGCTGCTTTCCAGCCTCTCCTCTCTGTCCCATCACCTGAACTAGGGCTGTCTCTGTTAATCCTTAATGAGGATACTTGATTTTTTTTAAAGCAGGATCTCACTATTCTGCTGTTTGTGTTCAGGGTACAGCCATACATTGTACATGGGGTGTCTAAGAGTGTAGGAAACTACCTGTCTTCCATGCAAACTGGCTTGGGTCAGTTGCTACAATCTCTCCTCTCTGTCTCTCTCTCTCTCTCTCTCTCTCTCTCTCGCCGTGTGCGTGTGTGTGTGTGTGTGTGTGTATGTGAGAGACAGAGAGAGAGAAATTGAGAGAGGCAGAGAAAGATATCCTTAGTTCAAGAATTCTTCCTTTCTGCAACTGAAACTCCTGCTCTAACTGGCTTCCTTAATAACTACCCAGAAGCCCTTGTTCTTCATTGTAGTTAGTTCACCTAGATCATTGGAACTCCAGTGCTTTCTGGGAGGAAGGTAAGAGAAAGTTCGGGTAACTAATGGAGAGCCACAGGCAAGGAGAAAAACCCCAGAGAAGGTGGGGTCAGCCCCTGCACTGGATGGAGCTATTAGAGGACAGCCAGATGCACCTGGGCCTAGAACTCAGCAGATAGACACACAAGTGCCAAGAAACTCGGTTCTGACAGCAAGTCCCTGCCCTCAGGAAAGAGTTGTGTAAGCAAATCAGGAAGGTGCCACTTCAGCATCTGGCTTCAGCATGGCTGCTTGTATGCGTATTCTGGAAATCAAGAAGTCACTTGTGGAACTACTGGCTTCAGAATCACTCAGGACTTGTTGTAACCTGTACCTAGAAACAGAAGTTTCCTGCTGTGACTCTTTGCCCTCTTCAATAAGTAGGTTCTGAATTTGCCTTACATGACCACGTCTGGTTCACAGACCTTAAATTACACAGCTCAAGGAAGTATGGGAAATGTAGTTGTTTTTTGTTTCTTTTGGTTTTTTTCCCTAGATGTGGCTATACATCTGAACACACTGAAAGGAAGTTGGAATATGATGAACAATTGTTCCCTCAGGGGGCTGGAGAGATGACTCAGTGGTTAAGAGCGCCGACTGCTCTTGCAGAGGACCCAGGTTCAATTCCCAGCACCCACATGGCGGCTGAGAACCATCTTTAACTCCAGTTCCAGGGGAATCTGACACCCTCTTCTGAACTCTGGGGCATTGCACGACACAGGTGCACCAACCTACATGCAGACAGTACACTCATACACATAACAAATAATAAAAATAAAGAAAGATAAAACAATTTATTCAAAAAAAAACAATTGTTCTCTCAGGGAGAATATGTCCTAAATGATTTTTTTGTGGGGGGCTCCACTCTTAAGGCAGTAATATTACAGGAGCCTTTAAAGGTGATTGAAGATGGCCCCCTCCCTAAGGCGATCCACCTCTGACTTGGGTGGAAACGTGATATTCTGATCCACTCCAAAGATTAGAACATTGCATACTACGGTGTCCTCCCATAAGAGTTAATCCAGCTGGGCCTGTCAATCACCTGGCTAAGGCAGCACCCCTCAAGAAGGTTGCCATGTAAGGATATGGGAGGAATAATTACATACTTAATGATATAATGTACCTTTCCTTCCCAGAGACTCCATCCTTGCTGCAGTTCCTTAGAGAGCTTCATCATGCAGTGCTGCAGAGCCTAATTGCCTTTCTGAATCCTAACTTTCCCCCTTTCTATTTCTTTCCTAAGCATGCTTTCCCTAATTCTTTGGGCTTCTTCAATTTTTCTCTCAAGTTCCCCCTCTGTATTAGTTACTTTTCCATTGCTGTGACAAAACACCATAACCAAACCAACTTACAGAAGGCAAATTCATTTGAGCCTATGGTTCCAGAGGAACAAGAATCCATCATGGTGTGAGAGGCATGGCAGGAGGCAGCCCGAGCAGAAAGCTGAGTGCGCACATCTTCAAGCTCACAGGGGAAGCAGAGAGAGAGCAATTTGAGTGGGACAAGGCTATGAACTCTCAAAGCCCAGTCCCAGTGACATGCTTCCTCCAGCTAGGCCACACCTCCTAAAGAGTCTGTGACTCTCCCCAAACAGCACCACTAACTGACCAAGTGTTCAAATCACTGAACCCATGAGGGACATCCTCATAAAAACTACCACACTCTTCTTCTCACAATGTGGCTGCTGGTCTGCATGGCTAACTAGAAAAGGGGCAGGGCTTCCTCTCTTCCAAGTACACTGCTGGCCTGCCCTGTTCTCTCTCTCTCTCTCTCTCTCTCTCTCTCTCTCTCTCTCTCTCTCTCTCTCTCTCTCTCAGAGAGATCAACCTGCCTCTGCCTCCCGACTGCTAGGATTAAAGGCGTGCACCACCAAGCCCTGTTTTTCTCTTAAACAGTAATAAAAATGTCTTCTAGCTTCCTTCTGAGTCAGCTTTCAAATCATTTCATTAAGGAGACTGAAAACCCTAAGAGGGACCTCCAATTTCCCTGGAAACATTGTACCCAGTGTGGGGCTCCACAGAGTTTCTGATAACACCTAAACATTCATTTTCTAGAAGCTTGTTCTTCAAAGTGGTAGTGTTAAGGTGGGGGACCTTTAAGGAGAAAGGCCTGCTGGAGGTGACTTGGTCACTGGGGGTGCTACTCCTAGAAAGAATTATTTCTGGATTTATTGGGTGAGTTAATTTGAGGAGAAAACTTTTTCTAAAAAGAAAGAAAACCATGCTATGATGCTATCTACTATGTTATGATACAGCCAGAGAGACCCTAGAGCCAAGCAGAAACTCTTGGACCTCTAAAAGTATAAGCTAAATAAGCCTCCTCCTTTTTTATTTTATTTTATTTTTTGTATGTGTATGAATGTACTGTCTGCATGTAGGTTTGTGCACCTGTGTCATGCAATGTCTCGGAGGTCAGAAGAGGGTGTTGGATTCCCTTGGAACTGGAGTTAAAGACAGTTCTCAGCCGCCATGTGGGTGCTGGGGATTGAACCCGGGTCCTCTGCAAGAGCAGTTGGCGCTCTTAACCACTACGTCATCTCTCCAGCCCCAAGCCTCCTTTCTTTGTAAAATATCCACCCTTGGAGATTTTGTTAGAGCAACAGCAACTAGAGCAATACAATTTCCAAACTGTGGTCTCTAGATCCCAAGGGAGACTAGAAGATAATAGTGTAATAGCTTTATAACCTGCTTGCACTCTGCTCATTTTCTGTGGAGTGAAAATTGTGACTTCCACAAATATTTCAGGTATGTTGCCTATGTTTCAAACATGGAAGCAATGATGATTAAAAAACAAAAACAAAACACACGAATCACTTAAAAACCTCCCTTACACCTAGCTTGTCACCCACAGACCCCTTTCATCTACCTGGAATAAGAATTCTGTCTCCTTTTTCTCTTGCTAATTCCTATTCATCAGTTAAGACTCATCCCAGGCCCCGTGCCCCTGGCCTAGGGGAAGGGGTGGTGATTTTCTCTAATGACCTCAAGTTAGCATAGGGAGCTCTCATCCATCTGTTCCCTTGCAATATGTTGGCAATTTATCACAATGATAATACCACACCGAAGCAAAGCTAACTTTTATTGGCTTACTTTGTGTCAGGCTTCATGAGGTATACACTGTCCTCATCCATTTTACAGATGAGGGAACTGGGGCATAAAGAGGTTGCATAACCCAACCAAGGGCATTTACTAGACAGCAGTCTAGCTCCAAAGCCCATGCTCCTAGTGAACGCTCGCTCTCGTTTCCTCTCTGATACTGCAACTGCACACTAGTCTATCCATCTATCTACTGATTTATATTTTAATTGTGCATCTGTTTCTTCCACAAATAACCAGTGTCCTTCTATGACTGTAAAATGAGAAAAAAAAATGCCAGAAGATTTTTCTCCCTACCCAATACATTGAGAATTCTGGGACCAGGGCCCAAATTGCTTGAGCCTTCCTTCTCTTATCCTCCACTGTCTGTTAACACAGGGATGATTTTCTCCTTCAGCAGAGAATACCAGACTAAATTACAGAGCAGGCTATGAAATTGCTACCCTCAGCTCCCTTCTTTGCCTGTTTTCTCTAAAATAGGTTCTTTCTGTTGGTTATATAAATATAAGACAGAACCCACCACTGCTTTGATATCACGTGGGAAAATGTATTATCAGTTTCAAGCTCCACTAGAGCAGATGTGCTGGCCAGGATCCACTGGCATGCCTCAGGAGAAGATGGGGTTCCTGGGAACTGCAGCCCACGCATCAGCATTCCCATGACAATGTGTAGAAGAATGACACCAAGAAGCGCGTGATCATTTCCTAGCAATCAGGAAGCAGCATCCTGTGGGTCTCTGCCTCCACTATTTATCACCCTATCTATTTAACACATTTCCCTGTATTTCCTGGGCCTCAATGCCTACAGAAGTTCTACTTACACTTACCAACTGCCCCCCAGGTATGCCAGCTGGCTATGCCCTTTACTGGATGCCAGTCTCGCATCTTGAACACACTACAGGTGCCAGTTCACCCAAGGCTCACCTCTTTTCTTCTTGCTTTGCTCAGATCTGTGTGTCTTCCTTTTTGACATTGTCTGATTTCTGGTTTCCTTTTCCTTCTTGAAAGTAACATAAAAGAATCCTCAGCTGGGCGTGGTGGCACACGCCTTTAATCCTAGCACTCGGGAGGCTGAGGCAGGCGGATCTTTGTGAGTTCAAGGCCAGCCTGGTCTACAGAGTGAGTTCCAGGACAGCTGGAACTACAGGGAGACCCTGTCTTGAAAAGACCAAAAAAAAAGAATCCTCAATTAATCATCTTTTCAAGGGGCTGAAGGGATGGCTCAGCAGTTAAGAGCACTGGCTGCCCGTGCAGAGGACCTGGGTTCAATTCCCAGCACCCACATGGTGGCTAACAATCGTCCATGACTCCAGCTCCAGGGGAATTCAACACTTTCTTCTGACCTCTGAGGGCATTTCAGGATACTGGTGCACTTACATACATGTAGACAATATACTCATACATACACACACACACACACACACACACACACACACACAGACACACACACACATACTTTTAAAAATAATCTTTTCAAGTATACTATCTGGGCCAGTTGTGGGAAGCCCTCCCTGCTCTTTCAAAGGTCTGTGTCTCTACAGGAAATATAAGACCCAATTTAGACAGGTCAGCCATGATGGCTTTGCAAGTCTCTTTACCATCCTTTCTTCTGATAAGCACACTTAGTCAAGTCACACCACCTGTAGGAAAGATGCAAAAGCATATCAAATATACTTCAGGAGTAGTTTTTTCTTTTTCCTTTTTTTTAGAAGTAGCTTTCATGACTTGTTACGGTTTTAGAATGTCTTAATTCTCTGTCTCTCTCTGTCTCTCTGTCTCTCTGTCTCTCTGACTCTCTGTCCCTCTCTGTCTCTCTCTCTCTCTTTTGGTCTTTTCGAGACAGGGTCTCCCTGTAGTCCCAGCTGTCCTGGAACTCACTCTGTAGACCAGGCTGGCCTTGAACTCACAACGATCCGTCCTGCCTCTGCTCCTGAGTGCTCGGATTAAAGGAGTAGGCCACCACGCCCCGGCAGCAGAACATCTTAATTCTCCAATCAGGTTACAGTGACCCTTATGTCCACAACCATCTTAGAGAGTGCCATCTCAGTCTATGGAGGGAGTGGCATGTGGTCACAACAGTGTCCAACAAGCCTTCTAAGGAAAAAGACATGTGTCACATAGGCATTAGCGCGTCACTGAGACATGACACCAAGCAAAACCCTAACAAAAACCAAGGAAGAGTCTAATCACTTGGGTACTTAAATCTCCATGCTCATTTCCATTATAGCCAGCCAACTAAGTCAGAATCTCTGGACGTAGGTCCCAGGCATGAATGCCTTTTCAAATTCCTGGGGATTTCAGTACATCACCAAGCTTAGGATGACTAGTTTAGAACACCTGGCCCTTGTTCATAGCTGCTTAGGTAGACCCTCTTTCCCAGTCTGACAGGTGTATAGGGCCAAGGAAGGCTACCATATGCCTGAAGCTGCCCCTCAGCCAACCCAGCCCAACTCCACCTCCCACTACCCTCTCAGTTACTGAAGCTCCACAAAAGGTTACTGGTAGGTCAGGGCTCAGGGCAAAAACCCAAGATGGCATAGAATGGAAAGACCCTGCTTTCTTTTCCTTATCTAGAGGCTGCAATTGCCTGAAAACAAACTCACTGGATGGAGTTTCCAAGATTCCCATGAGACTTCTGGGCCTGAGACCCACCTCCAGATATGAGCCCCTGACCTGGCTTTAATTGGCCAGATTCCAAAACGTCACCATCTCCCCTCCCACCTATAAAAGGCTTCCTGGCTCCTAGATGCACACTTTCTCATGGCCCGGGATGGCCATAGATTCGCCAGACAGAGCTACATTTCCTAGAATAAAATTGCCTGCCTTTATTTACTTTTTTTTCTTTTTTTTGGTCTTTTCGAGGCAGGATCTTCCTGTAGCCCCAGCTGTCCTGGAACTTGAACTCACAAAGATCCGCCTGCCTCTGCCTCCCAAGTGCTAGGATTAAAGGCATGCACCACCACGCCCGGCATTTTATTTACTTTTAATTGGGACTGATTTGGCCTTTATCTGTGCGTGGGATACTTCTTAGTTGTCATAAGCCAGAGAATTGCAAGTGGGAGCGGCAAGACACAGAGAACAGAGACTGTAATTCACATTAAGTGGGAAACAATGTCATCCTCACTGGCCCTGCTCCAAAGAGAGATGCTAGATGTGAGATTCAGCGGTCTGATACACTGTCAGCTGATACTCAACTGGAAAAGAAAACATTCCTGGCAGGCAGGAGGCATGAGCAGGGCTTCTGAACTGCTAGGCATGTTGTTCCTGGAGCTGGGTGCTGGTTACTTAGTGAGGCCACTTTATGCGGTATATGCACCCACACATTTATGAAATCTGCATGTTCCCACATGCATATACTTTACCAAAAGGATTTTTTAAGAGAGAATCTGCATTGATCACTGTAAAAGGGCCACAGATGGGGCTGGAGAGATAGCTCAGTGGTTAAGAGCACTAGCTGCTCTTAGAGAGGACCTGGGTTCAATTCCCAGCACCCACATGATGACTAACAACCATCTGTAACTCCAGTTCCAGGGGATCCAATGCCCTCTTCTGACCTCCAATACATTGGTACACATAAAAGTAATATATAATTTTTTTTTCTTTTTTTGTCTTTTTGAGACAGGGTCTCCCTGTAGCCCCAGCTGGCCTGGAACTCACTCTGTAGACCAGGCTGGCCTTGAACTCACAAAAATCCACCTGCCTCTGCCTCCTGAGTGCTAGGATTAAAGGTGTGCACCACCACGTCTGGCTTAAAGACAGTTTTTAGCCACCATGTGGATGCTGGGAATCAAACCTGGGTCTTCTGCAAGAGCAGTCGGCACTCTTAACCGCTGAGCCATCTCTCCAGCCCCATAAAATATATGTATTTTTTAAAAAGGCCACAGTCAAAAGTCACAAATTGACTGGCCTACTTTCAGCAGTGACCTTGATAATAGCTCCAAGTTAGACCATCCAAATGAAAAAGATGGTTAAATAAATTAAGGATCAGCCATGCAATGGAATGCTAGGTAGCGACTAGATTTTTATGTTGTTGAAGACTGCCATGCTGTGGAGATTGCTCACAATCTCTTTACAAACTTTAAAACATTATAGAACATTGGTAGCTATATTATGTCCTCCTCTACATGTTGCCTTTTGAAAAAAATGTATTAATGACATTCGAGGCAAATGGAACCTTGGGGTTTGCTTTGCAGATCTGAACATCTCCACAGTATTCGAGGGTGAATGGGTGAGCAGAGATGCCACAGCCTTCTCTAGAGAGTTTTCACTGACTTCTCTGACCAACTCATTAGCAGGACTGAATCACAAAGATACCAGCTTGAATGAACATAATGAAAAAGCTCAGATTTTTAAATTTAAATTTTTATTTTTAGCTTCCCAGAGTGTGGTTTTATTTCTAGAACTTCAGTTGGGTGTTTTAGTTTCTGTAGGAGGCAGTGAAGGTGTGTCGGGGCTGTAGAAGACTTGTTCCAGGGGTTTGGTGCATGGTAAGATTATTCTGGGATAGACCAGCTGGAAAGGGGCTGTGGAGAAAGGAAGTTCGCGTGAGCAAAGTATGGATGAAAATGAGCCTTCCGAGGTGTGGATGTGGGTGCTGCCCGTGGGACCCGAGGTGGCAATTCACCAAATTCGAAACACTCTGACCAGGCGCAACCTGGTCTCTGGAGGAGTGTGCTGACATGATCAGAGCTGTGAAGGAAAAGAATCTGAAAGGGAAAGTCTGGGTTCGAATGCTCAACAAGGCATTGAGAATCACTACAAGAGAAGCACCTTGCAGTGAAGGTTCCAAGACATGGGATTGTTTCCAGAGGAGAATCCACAAATGATTATTGACCTGCACAGGCCTGCTGAGATGGCTAAGCAGATTACTTTCATCAGTACTGAGCCATGAGGAGACGTGGAAGTCACTATTTCAGATGCCTAAGTCAACTATTTTAATAAAATGAAACAAGGGGTCACACACCAGGAATGGGAACAAAGAGCTCAAGGAGGGAAGAGGCTGGGCTGACTTTACAACAGTGGCCTTGGGAGCTTAGGCAGGTGCAGGGGCCTGCGTGCAGCACATGGAATCTGCACCAGATGCAAGAAAACAGTCTCCAGACTAGGAAGTAGATACCTCAGGAGGGTGGTCAAGACAGTCCACTGGGGCAAGGGAAGAAAGGATAGTGGACTTTGTATTTGTCTACAGAATCTCAGCTAGCATCTAATATATAGATTGATGTCATCCCACCCTCATTGTAGGTCAGGCAGTCAAGACAAGAACAATACTGAAATGATCTTAAAGAGTTCCTAAATTGAAGGGATAAGCCTCGTCATTTACCATTTTCTTCTCTCTAATTAAAGTGTTCTTAGAAAATTTAGTACCAAGTTACGGAAAACCCAGGCCTCATTAAAATGACTAGTGACTTTGTACAGTCCTCCAACCGTACCTTTGTTTGAAAAGAATATCCACCAACAATAAACAAGTGGAGAAGGAATATAAGAAAACCTTCCCACTCACGATACCCTCAAAAATAATAAAATACGGGGCTGGAGAGATAGCCTAGCTGTTTAGAGCACTGACTGTTCTTGCAGAGGACCCAGGTTTGATCCCCAGCACCCACATGGCAGCTGAGACCCGTCTGTAACTCCAATTCCAGGAGAACTCCAGTTCCAGGGGAATCTGATGCCCTCTTCTGACCTCCACAGCATTGCACGACACAGGTGCACAAACCTACATGCAGACAATACATTCATACACATAAATAAAATAAAATAAAATAAAATAAAAATAATAAAATACCTGGGAACAAACCTAACCAAAGATACCAACGATCTCTACAACAAAAAATTTAAACCCCTGAAGAAGGAGATTGAAAATGACATCAAAAGATGGAAAGAGCTCCCATGCTCATGGATTAGAAAAAATTAATATAGTACAAATGTCCATTTTACCCAAATTGATATACAGATTCAATGCAATCAAAATCAAAATCCCCATGAGCTTCTTCACAGACTTGGAAAAAAATCCTTAAATTCATATGGAAAAACAAAAGAACCCGAATAGCTAAAGCAATCCTGAGTGAAAAATGGAATACAGGGGAGATTGTTCTACCAGACCTCAAGCTATATTACAGGGCCATAGTCATAAAGACAGCCTGGTACTAGCACAAAAACAGACCCATTGACCAGTGGAACAAAATGAAAGATCCAAACCTGAGCTCATACAATTTCAGCCACCTCATATTTGACAAAAGGGCAAAAAAAATCTCAATGGGGGAAGGATAGCATCTTCAGCAAATGGTGTTGGCAAAACTGGATCACTGGATTTGTAGAAGAACAAAATTAAACCCCTACCTCTCACCCCGTACAAAAATCAACTCCAAGTGGATCAAAGATCTCAATGTGAAACCTAAAATCCTGAAGGTGATAGAAGAAAAACTTAGCAACAACCTAGAAGACACAGACATAAGAAAAGACTTTCTAAATGAGACAGCAGCTGCACAGGAAATAAGGTCAGTAGTCAACAAATGGGACCTCATCAAACTCAAAGCTTCTGTACAGCGAAAGAAACAATCAAGGATGTGAAGAAAAAACCCACATAGTGGGAGGAAATCTTCACCAGTGATTCATCTGACAGAGCATTAATGTCAAGAATACATAGACTACTTAAAAACAAAGAAGAAAACAAATGACCTACTCAAAAGATGGAGTAAAGAGCTAAATAGAGACTTTGCCAGTGAGGAAGGAAAGATGGCTGAGAAACATCTTAAAAAGTGTTCAACATCATTAATAATTAAGGAAATGCAAATTAAAACTACTCTCAGATATCATCTCACTCTGATATGACTGGCTAAGATCAAGAACAGAAAAAACACCAAATGCTGGAGAGGTTGTGGGGAAAGGGGAACACTCATCCACTGCTGGTGGGAATGTAAACTTGTACAACCATTATGGAAAGCAGTGTGGAGAACCCTTAAAAGACTCAAAATGAGCCTACCACCTGACCCAGCCATACCACTCCTGGGTATATACCCACAAGACTCATCGTACAGCAAAGATACATGCACATCCATGTTTATTGCAGCTCTCTTCACAATAGCAAAGAGCCGGAACCAACCCAAATGCCCCCAACTGACAAGTGGATGACAAAAATATGGTACATCTACACAATGGAGTATTACTCAGGCAGTAAAGAAAAGGTGACATCATGAAACTTTGCAGGTTAATGGCTAGAACTTGAAGACATTATTCTAAGTTTGCGAGTAACACAGTCCCAGAAAAACAAGGGGCAAAAGGGTCTCCTTCATTTGAGATGCTAAATACACAAATCCTCCCAGATGAAAGGCAACTGAACATTATGTTATATTTGTTTTCGCCCTGACAGAAACTATGTTGTATAATAATGAATCTCTTAACAGGCTCTCAGAATTGACCGACCACTTACTTTCAGACTTCTAAATTACTGTATATGAGTGGAAAGTATATATGCATATTTTAGAGTAATATAAAATTAAAGGAGGAAAATGTGAATTCCTAAACATAAAAAAAATACTGAGAGAAAGATGCAGGACAGTTGTGGCAGAGTGCATGATCTGGGGTGGGGGGGAAGGGAAAGGGGAATATGTCTAAACTGAACTGAGAGATGATGTCTGAAATACATAAAATATCAATAAAAGCATTATAAAAAAGAAAATATCAATAAGGCAAGAATAATCAAACAACCAGAAAATGTTAAATTTTTCCTCTTGACAATGAAATAAATGTTACATTTCTTCTCCTTCTAGAGAATTACTTGTCCAGTGTAGTTAAAACAATGACAAGCTGCGTTTTCCAAAGCAGCCATGGCTTCAGGATGCCCCTGTCCATAGACCTCAAAAAAGAAATGAAGTGACCAAGAACACAAAGAAAACAGGATGCACCTGCTCCTAACACTAGGTTCACGCAGGACATCTGAGAGGTAATGGCTTCTCTTCACACAAACAGGGAACAAGATGGCTATGCAAGATCTTACAAAAATAAGCAGGCTCTCAAGTTTATGAAGAGGAGGGTGTGGGGACTACACCCATGCCTAGAGGAAAGGAGAAAAGCTAAGTAACACCCAGGCAAGCTGCAGGCAAATGGCCAGCTAGAGGTCTTCTCTTAAATCCTTTGGCAGAGTTAAATAGAAAAGAATAAACAATGACTGTCTATTCAGATCTGTAAAAAAGATTGTTTCAGGATTTGTTTTTTTAATTGAATTTGTGTGTATTTTGAACAGAGGATCTCAATGGATCATCTTTACTCCCCCCCCTTCCCCACTGGCATGCTCATAGCCAGCCCCACTGGAATTCATACATTCTGTCGTTTGTGTTAAGGCCTATTGTGTCAAGTTAGTGTCCTTAGATGTTCCTCAGTGCAAGTTCATCCACTGGGGTCTAGTCAGCCTATCTAGATTCCCTCACTTTAAGAAGACCAGCTCTTCATCACTCAGTAATCAGCTGATAATATTTCTTCAGGTATGATTAGGGTCTGCTGTCCATTTCTGCAGTTCTATGCTGGGTTTTTGTCTGCTTGAGTTTGCCTGTGTCTTGTCCATGCTGACACCATTGCTGTAGGTTCATATGAGCAAGGTCCCAGGAGCTTGCAGGACTCTATTTCCATATGGTCATACACCTCCACCCTGACTCTTATAATCATTCCACCCTCAATTATTCAGGTATCTATTAGGAATATAGATCTATAACTGCCCAAACTATAGCTTTAATATAATGGATAATAAATGCTATAGCATTTATTAGCAAATTTTTTTTGTCTTTTTGAGACAGGGTCTCCCTTTAGTCCCAGCTGACCTGGAGTTTGCTATATAGACCAGGCTGGCCTTGAACTCACAGAGATCCGCCTGCCTCTGCCTCCCGAGTGCTGGGATTAAAGGTGTGTGCCACCATGGCCAGCAACAGCATTTATAAATAACTATACATAGGGCTGGGAATGTAGCTCAATAATAGAGAAGCTTCTGAGGAAGCCCAAATCCTTGGGTTCCATCTATAGAAACATAAAAAATGATAGTAATTATGCATATAATGAGCAGTATACTAATAAAGTTGTGCAGCCCCCCAAATTGGAGTTTAGCAGGAAGGCCTGCTTTCAAAGACTAAATCATGAGAGAATGTACATTTCTCATTTTTCCTTTCTTTATTTTTCATTTCCCAGACTATGGTTTGTAACTCTAGAAGTTCAATTAGGTGTTTTACATTTTCTGTAGGGCACAGGTGTGGGTACACTGGGGCTGCAGCAGAGTAATAGTAAAATGACGGACAACGTCTTGGTACCTGGGAACAGAAGAAGTCCTGGGTGCCCAAGACCACATGTGCAGTCAAGATCATAGCTGACCATCTAGGGAGGTGGGAGGTCCATTTTTGAGAATCAGTTCTCCCAAAACTAGAAACTGCAAATGACAGAAATGTCTCTTGTCCCCACCGTAAGTCCAGCATAAAGGCAAAGCCACTGCCATCCACAGCCTGTGACCTCAGGGGGAGGGGTTTGTGGGGAATGCAGGTACTCAGAGAAGACTGAGACTACAGCCCAACACTGGGAAGTCCTCTATCCTCCAATCTGCTCTACCAACCTACCATCAGAAGAATGTGGAACCCTGGCTCATTTGGGGACCACAGCTCCAGTTCACAGAAGGGGACCACAATTACAGCTCACAGGAGGGGATCACAGCTCCAGACTCACTAGAGGGAATCACAATTTCAATTATGCTGGTTCCTATTATTTTCCTGTCTCCATCGCTCTGTCCACATAATTATACTTGTATTTAAGAAAGAGTGTTTGGGTTTGTGTACAGCACAAACAGTTACTTGCTGGCTTGAATTTCTCATTAGAGAGATATCAATATTGCAGAAAATCACTTTGTGGTTTTGCTCAGGAGTCTTTTCTTTTTCATGGTCAAGGATCCAAGTTGGCTTTTTTGGCATCTGTTCTCATATCTTCTTCCATGATCAAGTGATGAGACACCTTCTTGCTGGAGTCACGTTTTAGGTCCTCTGATTGAAACACAAAGGTCATTTCTTGCTTAAAACTCCCCACCTTCACCACGTCCCAGGGGTTTGTGGGGAATGCAGGCACTCAGAGAAGGCTGAGACTACCGCCCAACACTGGGAAGTCTTCTACCAACCTACCTCTGCTCTACCACCAACCTACCACCAGAAGAATGTGGAACCCTGACACTCCCTTGGGGAGTACATGCCCAGGTCTCAGGGGTACAAAATATTCCTCCCCATCCTCACCTCACCACCCTGAGAACTGCAGCCACTACTGTTGCTTCAGTGCCCCTGGACATACCACTGCCATCTTGGCTCCCCAGTTATTTCCTTCTTACTTGCCAAGTCCTGAGTTCAGAATTTTCAGACCCATATAAAAACACCTAAGATCAGGAAAACATTCATCCCATGTGATCAGGTTCTCACATGGTCCAGCACCTGCGCTCAGCCTCTCTCAGGAAACAGTGCTCCCCAGGCTCCAAGATTGGCTGCCAAGGTATGCCTCATTCTGCCATCTTTCTTTCCACTGATCATTATTCTTACATGCTCAGTTCTATGCCGAGTTCTCACAGAACCAAATCTAAAGACAAGGACTTGAGTACAAATAGTTCGAGAGCTGGGTGAGGAGGTACTGGAAAGGAAGTGGGGGTGTGAAAGAGGAAGAAAGCCAGCAGAGGGCATGTTATTCAGCACGGGGCCACTGTGGGTAACTGGGATAACTAGAAAATGATGACAGCAGTGTTAGAGTCACCTCACCCTGGGGGAAAGGGAAAGGGAGCAGTGATTCACCATCTTCTACCGTCACTGGCTGCGAACCACTCCTGGGTCTTTTCCCTGCCATCCTGCTCTATGTTTGGGTAACTCCACAACAGTCCTCAGCCTGAGAGTTGCATGGGCTTGGAGGAAGCTGGTATCAGCACACATGGGAATGGTGAGTGCAGACAGATAGAATATGGGTACCTTGCCACAGGACCTGCTACCTGGGCTCATTCAGAGTTTCAGTGCTTACAAGCAGCATTTGCTTTGTCTCAATTTTGTTTGTGGAACTTTCACCTGCCAGGCCCTGGGTACAGGGGTGAGCCCATGCCTAAGGGTCCTGAGGACTTAGAAAGAACATGTTATCAAGGCCAGAGAAACAGCTCAAGCAGCCTCTTCTGAAATTTTTTTTGGTCTTTTCAAGACAGGGTCTCCCTGTAGCCCCAGCTGTCCTGGAACTCACTCTGTAGACCAGGCTGCCCTTGAACTCACAAAGATCTGCCTGCCTCTGCCTCCTGAGTGCTAGGATTAAAGGCATGCACCACCATGCCCGGCTCCTCTTCTGAACTCTTTGGGGCCCTCTAATTACAGAGGAACCCCTGGACTATTGGGCTAGACAAAGGAAGGTGGTGTGAAATGTTACTTGGAATTGGAACGTGTAACATTGCAGTAGGAAAGGCAGAAAGGAAGGGGAAAATCAAAAAGTTCAATTGCTTAGTAATGAAACCAAAACCCTCAGTTTAATCCTAGTTCAGAAGTTAATTAATGCCAGGTGTGTCCTAGAGACTCTGCCCATTTGTGAGCTGCAAGGGCCATCCCAGAGAGTTCTGACCAGCAAAAGCAGCATTTGGCCTGCTGTACTAGTGGACAGGATGGATCTTGCACAGGTCTTTCCCTGTACTGTGTTCCGAGTACAGAACCAAGAGGGCTATGCAAACTGTATTCTATTTCCTGCAAGAAGCAGCACTTCAGCCTAGCCTATAAGGGGGGGAATTGGGAATGGAGAACTTCCAAGAAGATTCCAGAACACGGTGGAAAGGGAGCCCCACCCCTTCACCCTCTAGCTGTACAGGGCAGGTACATCCTGTGGACAGAAAGACTAGACAGCTAGCCACAGAGTAGAACACAAGGGCTCCCCAGTGACATGTCCTCGATGACAGTAGAGTTGTTTTGTTTTGTTTTGTTTTGTGTTTTGTTTTGTTTTGTTTTTTGGTATTTTTGAGACAGAGGTCTCCCTTTAGTCCCAGCTGGCCTGGAACTCACTCTGTAGACCAGGCTGGCCTTGAACTCACAGCGATCCGCCTGCCTCTACCTCCCCAATGCTGGGATTAAAGGCGTGCACCACCACGCCCGGCTAACAGTAGAGTTTTATTGGAGAGAAAGAAAAGACAACTGAAAACCTTCCTCAGCACTAAGTGGACTTAGGAGGGGACCAAAGGCAGGCCACCACTTCTTGGTTTACTTAAGCTACTCCATTTTTAGAATAGCTTATGGGCTATTGCTCAGAGGACCCACATTAAATCTCTGCTCTCATGAGTATAGTAACATTGGTTAATGGGCAGGTAGAGTGGGCATCAAGCTAACTGATGCCTTGGGACCCGAAGAAAACAGCTATGGACTACTTCAAAAAAGACAGTGTCAAGGGGAATGGGTGAAGAGTGGGCAACATGGAGGCAAAAAGCTAGGGATTTATGACAGCTTATATGTGGCAGGGGCCAGGCTCCTCTGAAATTATTTATACTAATTCTCAGTGCAGTACCAAAAGGAAAATGTTGTAGCTCCGTTTAACAGTTAAGAATACTGAGTTGTGGAAGTTAGATGACTAGCCATATTAATTCCTACATAAAGCAAAGGCCAGGAAGGGATGCTGTGCTGGACAGAAGGGATGCTGTGCTGGATGGAAGGGGCGCTGTCCTGGACGGAAGGGGCACTGTGCTGGACGGAAGGGATGCTGTGCTGGACGGAAGGGATGCTGTGCTGGACGGAAGGGATGTTGTGCTGGACGGAAGGGGTGCTGTGCTGAATGGAAGGGGCGCTGTGCTGGACGGAAGGGATGCAGTGCTGGACAGAAGGGATGCTGTGCTGGACGGAAGGGATGTTGTGCTGGACGGAAGGGGTGCTGTGCTGAATGGAAGGGGTGCTGTGCTGGACGGAAGGGATGCTGTGCTGGATGGAAGCAATGCTGTGCTGGACAGCTTAGGTTGTCAGCTTGACACACCTGGGAAGCAGGAGCCACAACTGAGGCATTCCTCCAACGGATTGGCCTCTGGTCATGTCTGTGAGACATTTCTTGATTGCTGGTAGATGTGGGAGGGCCGAGCCCATGGCCATGCCACCCCTGGGCAGGTGGTCCTGGATTGTAAAAGAATCTCCAGGCTAAGGGCTGGAGAGATGGCTCAGCAGTTAAGAGCACTGGCTGCTCTTACAGTTACAGATGGTGGCTAACAATCGTCTGTAACTCCAGTTCCAGGAGAATCCAGCGCCCTCTTCTGACCTCTGTGGGCATTGCATGACATGGGTGTACTTATACAATGTAGGCAATACACTCATATACATAAAATAAAAATAATAAATAAAAATTTAAATGACAGAATGTCTGAACTCCAGGGGTGACTGTGGGAGGGTGCCAATGGACAAGCGGGTATAAAGGTGATTAAGACTGATTGAAAAATTGTGTATGGAATACATAAAAAATTCAGTTAAAAATAAAAGAAAGCAGGTTGAGCACAGGGCAGAAGCAAGCCAGTAAGTAGCATTTACTCCACAGTCTGTGCTTCAGTTCCTGCTTCCAGGTTCCTTCCTGATATCCCTCAAAGCTAGGCTCTTGTTTAGAAGTGTAGGATACAATAAACCTTTCCTCCCAAGTTGCTTTGGTCAGGGTTTTATCAACAATAGAAAACAGATGCCCAGGGGAAATGTCTCTGAAGGGCTCAGAGGGAGAGGGCAGGGGAATGAAGGGCATGCCTCCAGATGGTGATGCCATCCGATGGTAGATGCCAATATGACCCTTGTGAAGAAGACAGGGAAGGAAACAACTGGGAAGGGAGAACCCCAGGGTATGTCCCAGTTCCAGCAATGCATCAGACAGACCTCAACTCAAAGGAGCCCCCAGGAGGTCACACTCTTTCGCCAAGAGGGCTGAGTGACTTGCCTTCAAGGCTTCCACAATAGCAACAAGCCACAGGGCTAGTAAATAAAAAGTGTAGGATTTGAAGTGGGCCAGCCCTTCCGGACTCTAAATCCCACTGCTTAGCTGGGCATGGTTCTGCATGCCTTTAATCCCAGCACTCAGAAGGCAGAGGCAGGTAGATCTCTGTTAGATCAGGGCCAGCCTGGTCTATACAGTGAGTTCCAGGCCAGCTGGGGCTACAGGGAGACACTGTCTCAAAAAAAAAAAAAAATCCTACCGTTTGTCACTGAACTATAAATCTATGGTTCAGGAAAGAGAAACTTTATCAAATTTAACAGATTTCCCAGTCATGCCAAAGGCCTCTTCCTTACCAAAGAGTGCAGTATTGAAAAAAAGAGCACTGGGGAGGTTTTGAGCTTTTTCAGATCCATCTACAGGCCATGAAGATTATGCAGACTCTCAGGGTATAGATTTCAAAATTGACTGAAAGCAGGCTGGTGAGATCCCTCAGTGACTAAAACCTGCTGCCGAACCTGAGTCCAAACCCCAGAATACACGTGGTGGAAGGAGAGAACTGACTCTCATAAATTGTCATCTGACCTTTGCATGTGTAAGCACACACACACACACACACACACACACACACACACACACACTAAATAAACAAACAAATACATAAATACATAAATGAAATCAAAATCTAACTGGATGAAATATAGTTTTATGTAGAGACCTGAAAAGTTAAAGAAAACTTAAATCTCAACTTATTGTTCTATTTTTCTTGTACCCACGCCATGCCATTCTACTCAAGACCACACAAATTCACAAATGTAGAACGTTGACTCTGCTTTAGGTATTAGATCCACTGAATGAAGTTGACAGCATGGTGAGAGAAGTCCAAGCTAATAACAATCCTGAGAAGGTACAGAGGCATTTATGAGGGAAAGTTCAAGATACCCCGAGAGGAGATGGGGGTGTAGAGAGGCATCTAAATGTCCAAAGCCATGACTATTCCAAGGGAAATTATATTGATGTTAGCCAGCCAGAGTGTAGCCCAAAGTATGTGCAGATGTCTCCTTTGAGCATGGAACTGCTGGGATGCAGGCTTTGACACTGGATTTTTCTTCAATAGGCCTTTTTTTTTTAATATTCCTGGAGGTTTAGCACATCATTTTAAGAAGGTGTTACTTGACTGCCATGTTTATAGTGTTTGAATTCTTAATCCTTTGCAGTCGGTTTGAAAACATATAAATAAAATAAACACACCACATGGTTCTAAGCTTATTTTCTCCCCCAGGAATAAACTAGATTTAAGCTTCCTATCAGCTGGCTGTTCCAACTATTGCAGTATAATGATTAAAACCCACGTATTTCATGCTGCCGGTTGGGAAGATGGCAGGGGGTGTCTCAGATTATACTGTTTAAAGGCTATAAAGCTCCCCTATCTCCTGGTTACAAAAATGTTTGCCTTTTGGTTGACTAACTGATTTTGAGGCTCACTTGTTAGACTGCTTATTCAGGTTGGAAATCATTAAACAAAATGATAGCTCTTGGTTGAAGAGACTGCCATCTAAAAACAAAACGGTTCTTGCCACTGAGGGCTCATCAGCTTCCCGCTCCTATTAAAAATCATTCTTTTCCCATGTGGAAACCCACAAGACCAAGCTTTTATTAAACAGATTCAAAACACTTACCAATCATCACCTCGTTAATCCTCACACTCTTCCCTGTTAAACAGGGACAAGTGTCATTACACCACACTGGGCCAAGACCAGAAAGAGTGTAGTTCAGTGGGCAATTATAGGTCTTACTGGAGCATACGGGGCCCTCGATTTGCGCTGAAGTATCAAGGTTGTAGCACAGATTAATAGCGCATTCATGCTAGAATTTTCTCTGAAGACAAGGTTTCAGAGCAAGTGCTCTGGAGTTGGTCAGGGCTTTGCTCAGATGGAAACTGTTATTTGCACCCCATTAGGTAAGGTTTTGAACCTCTTAGGCCAGTTTACTCAGCCATAAAATAGAGCTAATGAAAGTGTCTGCCTTATTGTGTGGCTTTGAGCTAGTACACGTGAAATGCATAAAGGGATACGCAGTACAGCTGTCCCTCGGTTCCGGTAGAGGACTCAGTCCAAAACCTCCTGGGGAACCAACATCTAAGGCTGCGCTAGTCCCTTATATAAAATGTATTAGGATTTGCCTTTTACCTATATACTGCCTCTCATATATTTTAAATCATTTCTAGATGACTTAATACCTAATACAGTTAAAAATGCTATGTAATGGGGCTAGAGAGAGGGCTCTGTGGTTAAGAGCACTGGCTACTCTTGCCAAGGTTCCAGGTTCCATTCCCAGAACCACATGGCAGCTAACAACTGTCCATACTTAAAGTTCCAAAACATCTGATGCCCTCTTCTGGCCTCTGAGAACACTGCACAACACAATTGCCCTTACATGCACACAAAACATTCATACACATAAAATCAAAATAAATTTACAAATTTAAATGCTATGCAAATAGAGTGTCATGCCTTATTGTAGAGCATAAAGACAAGAAAAGGGGGCTACATGTGTTCTCTGCAGAAACAATTTTTTTTTTTGTCTTTTTGAGACAGGGTCTCCCTGTAGCTCTGGCTGTCCTGGAACTCACTATACAGACCAGGCTGGCCTTGAACTCACAGAGATCCGATGCCTGCTTCTGCCACCCAAGTGCTTGGATTAAAGGCATGCACTACCACATCTGGCTTCAGACACAATTTTAAATTTTATTTATTTATATTTTTATGTGTATTAATGTACTGTCTGTATGTAGGTTTGTGCACCCGTGTCGTGCAATGCCACAGAGGTCAGAAGAGGGTGTCAGATTCCCCTGGAACTGGACTCAAATACGGTTCTTAGTCACCATGTGGGTGCTAGGGATCGAACCCAGGTCCTCTGCAAGAGCAGTCAGTGTTCTCAACTGCTAGGCCATCTCTCCAGCCCCGGGACACAATTTATTTTATTTATTTATTTATTTATCTATTTATTTACTTATTTTTGTCTTTTCAAGACAAGGTCTCCCTGTAGCCCCAGCTGTCCTAGAACTCACTCTGTAGACCAGGCTGGCCTTGAACTCACAAAGATCTGTCTGCCTCTGCCTCCCAAGAGCTAGGATTAAAGGCGTGCGCTACCATGCCCGTCCCGGGACACAATTTTTAAAATGTATTTTCTACCCACTTGGTTGAATTCACATATGTACCCTATGGATACAGAGGGCTGATTGTGATCATTTATTATTAGGCTTATGCTCAATCCTGTAGGGACTTTAGAAGCAAGGCTTAGTGAAGCCAGACAGGCTGTGTGATGTGTGCAGTGTTTCACTGAGTAGGTTAAGGAGAGGTCAAGGTAGGGGAGCAGATGTAAACCACATTGTTTCAGGGACAAATGAGCAAAGAGAGCTCAGCAACGCTATCTGTGCTATGCAACAATACCTTTTTCCTTCCAGTCTGCTTGCTCCACTGGAGAAGGTCTTTCTCACCCATATGCTTCCATACTGAGCCGAGAGTTCGAAGATCTTGTATCAGTCATCTTGTGAAGTCTTGATTCTTCCTCTTGACTATGATAACCTGGCTTGGCCAGAGTGTAGCCTGTCAAATCTGGGGTCCATAGATGGTGTCCTGAATAAGGCTGAATTGATACTTGACTGGAGGGGGTCTGTAGCTTTCATTATGGACTTTAAAACACAAAGAAAGTAAAATTACTAAAAAATAAAACCTCCCAGTTTCTGTGGTCATGAAATTCTGACTATAAGGGCTAATAAGAGTCTAGTTGGGCTATCTTTTAAAATTTTTTTTTTTTATGTGTATGAGTGTACTGTCTGCATGTAGGTTGATGCAACTGTGTTGTGCAATTCTGTGGAGGTCAGAAGAGGGCATCAGATTCCCCTGGAACTGGAGTTAAAGATGGTTCTTAGCCGCCATGTGGGTGCTGGGAATCGAACCCGTGTCCTCTGCAAGAGCAGTCGGTGCTCTTAACCGCTAAGCCATCTCTCCCAGCCCTAAGTTGGGCTATCTTTAGTTATGGAATATTACTGCAACCTGAGCAGCTTCATATACAATTGCATGAAAATGAACACAAGGCTGGAAAGGTGGCTCAGTTGGTAGAATGTTAGCCTAGCATGCATGAAACCCTGAGACCAGTTCCCAGCACTGCATAAACCAGATATGGTGGTGCGAGCCTATAATCCCAGCAATTGGGGGATAGAGGCAGGAGGCTCAGAAGTTCAAGGTCGTCCTCAGCTAGTTGAAGCCCAGCCTGTAATACATGAAAGCCTATTTCAAACAAAGGAAAACAGAGAGACAGAGAAAAGGAGTGAACACAAACCCTGGAGCTCTCACATACTGGAAAAATAGAATACTGATGTTTTTCTATCATGGTATGAAAAGATGAAAAAAGGGCAATCTTAATACTTTTCTAGAAATGAAAAGAAAACATAATAGAAATTATATCGGTTGAGACCTCGAGGAAACAGGTAATAAGAAAGGAGTATAAGTGATGTCTTTGGGGAGAGTAACACAAAGACAAAATAAAAGGGGAAGAAGCTGGACAGGAAAGGAAAAATCTTCAGGCCACCGGGTAGTTCTGACCTCTGTCAAAGGAAATGTGAGCGTGGGGTATGGAAATCAGGACCTGGCAGGGAGGGCTTCAAATTGTGATGTTTTTCTAGCAAATTCACAGTCAAATCCCCAAGATGCAGTGGAGGAAGGACTGCCCATGACAGAAACCCTGTGCTGGGCATGGATGTCTCAGCCCTTGTCCCTGCACTGTGCTTGGTCCTTGCCTGAAGATGCTGACAACTAACTACACGCATGACAGCTGAGCACGTTCTCTCTCAGAGGGCAATGTAGGTGGTGCATGACCACCACCTCCTCTTTTTCTATGCTTGGGGCTAACAAATGAAAAACAGCCATTTTTGCCAGGTGTGGTGTGCACACCTTTAGTCCCAGCATAACTACTCCTTTTTTTTCCAACACTTGCCAAGGATTTTAGGTAACCCATTAACTAATGAGAGGACTCATAAGATGTTAAAAATATCTCAAAGAAGTACACGTTTAGGGGGCTGGAGAGATTGCTCAGTGGTTAAGAATACCAGCTATTCTTTTTTAAATTTTTATTTATTTATTTATGTGTATGAATGTACACATAATATGTCTGCATGTAGGTTTGTGCACCCATGTCATGCAATGCCTCGGAGGTCAGAAGAGGGCATCAGATTCCCCTAGAACTGGAGTTAAAGATGGTTCTCAGCCACCATGTGGGTGCTGGGGATCGAACCCAGGTCCTCTGCAAGAGCAGTCGGTGCTCTTAACCGCTAGGCCATCTCTCCAGCCCCCAAATACCAGCAATTCTTGCAGAGCACCAGCACCCACCTAGGCTAACAACTGTTTGTAACTCCAGTTCCAGGGGATCTGCTGCCATTTTCTGACCTCTGAGGGCATTGCATGACACAGGTGCACCTACCTACATGCAAGCAATACACTCATACACATAAAATAAAATAACATATTTTTAAGAAGTACACATTCATATACAGTAGAGAAATTCTGAGATGAATTTACAAATAGATAGAAAGACTAATATATCCCAGCATAACTACTCTTAATCCAAACTTCATTGCCATGAACATACTACAGGTGCGATTGTTAGTTTTATTTGTCAATTTAGTGCAATGTAGAATTACCTGGGAAGTGAATCGTAATGAATGATTGCTCTAGATTGGGTTCACCTGTGGACATGTCTGTATGGGATTGTCTTGATTACACTGAGATAGGAAGACCCACTCTGAATGTGGGTAGCACCATTTCATGTGCTGGGCCCTGGATCGTGTAAAAGTGTAGAAAGTTAGGTGAGCATGGCACATGTACATTCCTTTTCCCTCTGCTCTTGAATATGGACATGACCAGATGATTCAAGTCCCTGCCTGGACTTCCCTGCAATGATAGGGCTGTAACCTGGAACTGTAAGCTGAAACAACCCTTTTTCCCTTAAAGTTGCTTTTGCTGGGATATTTTATTACAGCAACTGAACTGAAAGTAGGATAATAGCGCCCATCTGCCTGACCTGGAAATCTGACATTCAGAATAATTTTACTTCTATTTCCAAGGTGAAGAGTGGTGTTTATTAAATTTAATGTTTCTGTGACCATTAACAGATGAATACAATACTTGTGTTTTAAATGATGTAATTATTTTCAGGGACTACGTAAGCAAACATAGAGAACATGAACACTGTGGGGAGCCTTTCCTTCTCCAGAAGAGATGCCTGATTTGTCTTTGGATCCATCCATGATGACATTCTAGCCTTTTGCCCTTTCCTTGTGTAGCTTGGGTTCCAGCCTTGAGCCTTTATTTCCCATGGAGAGCAGAACTTCAGGGAAGTGTCTGTCTTTGGGAACTCAAAACCAGTCCCAAACTCAAACTTGGGAGGTCTGGAACTAACCTCTAAGATGATACTATGTTTATCTCATCTGCTCTCAGGTACAGTCCCTTTAGGGAGTTCTTTCCCATCACTCTCTGCCAATAGAACTTCTATAAAGAGGTTTTTCAGCTATGACTCAACTCAGTTCTGGCTACCGGGCAGACTGATGGGGTCAGAGTACTTACCTATTAGGATCGTATTTTAGTGGTACTGGGGATTGAACCCAGGGCCTCACACATGGTAGGCAAGTGCTCCACCATGAATTGCAACCTCAGCCCAGAATAACTTATTTTTTGAGACAGAGTCTCACTATTTAACACTGGCTGGCCAGAAACTTACTACGCAGACCAGGTTAACCTTGAACTTGAGGTGATCTTCCTATCTTTTCCTACTGAGATCTAGGCATATAAGAAAGTGCCACCCTGCTCCAAAAAATTATTTAGGAGGTTTGCATTCTATATGTTTTTTGTGCTGTTAGAGATCAAACCTAAGACCTCATGCACACTAGGCAAGTATTCTGCCACTGATCTGTATCCTTAGCTCTGGCTACCAGTTAGGATAATTCTGGATGACAGCAAAAAGCCTTGATTCAAACTGGCTCAATCTATAGGGAAACTTATTAACCGATTTAATACCAATGACTATGGTAAAGTTTTCAAATTGAAATTCATTTTTTTCTTCTTTTTTTGGTCTTTTCGAGACAGGGTCTCCCTGTAGCCCCAGCTGTCCTGGAATTCACTCTGTAGACCAGGCTGGCCTTGAACTCACAAAGATCCACCTGCCTCTGCCTCCTAAGTGCTAGGATTAAAGGAGTGCGCCACCACGTCCGGCTGAAATGCATTTTTTTTTCAAATGATGGTAAATAGATCTGGGTGCCAGGAACTCAGAGCAGAATACTATATCTTAGGCCATCAGTACTGAAACAGGGGGGAAGGGTCCTGGAATGATCATATAAACAGATTAGGAGCTTTGGCTCTAACTCTGCTGAACTTGGTTGGATAGCTTCCAAGCCTGGCTCCCTTACCTTTCTTGAGACTCTGAAAGCTATCTAATATTTGGAACAAAGCATCTAAAATAGTGAGAGTGGATTCTGAGACTGACAGATACATTAGTTACTTCTCTTGTTGCTGTGCCCAAATATACTATAAAAAAGCAACTTGGGCCGGGCATGGTGGCGCACACCTTTAATCCCAGCACTCGGGAGGCAGAGGCACATGGATCTCTGTGAGTTCAAGGCCAGCCTGGTCTACAGAGTGAGCTCCAGGCCAGCTGGGACTAAAAGGGAGACCCTGTCTCAAAAATACCAAAACAAAGCAACTTGGGAGCTGGAGAGATGGCTCAGCAGTTGAGAGCACTGACTGCTCTAACTAGGACCCAGGTTCGATTCCCAGCACCCACATGGCGGCTAAGAACCGTCTTTAAGCTGGGCGTGGTGGCACATGCCTTTAATCCAAGCACTCAGGAGGCAGAGGCAGGCAGATCTCTGAGTTCAAGGCCAGCCTGGTCTACAGAGTGAGTTCTAGGACAGCTGGGGCTACAATGAGATCCTGTCTCAAAAAAAAAGCAACTTGAAGGAAGAAAAGGTTATTGTGGCTCACATTCAAAACAACTTCATCCATCAGGGCAGGGAAGGTATGACAACAAGAGTATGAGGTGAATGGGTACATTGTGTCTACAGTCAGGAAGCAGAAAGCCAATAGGAAATGAGGTAGGCTTATCAAACCTCAAGGCCCACCCCCACAGACCCACTTCCTCTAGCAAGGCTCCATCCCCTAAAGGTTTCACAATCTTCTGAAACCAACTGGGGACCAAGTTTTCCAACACGTGAGCCTATGGGGGCACATTTCACATTTAAACCACAAGAGCAATTTAAGAACTGATGGACTCAGAAGATGTTTTAAAGAAATTCAATAATGTCGCCCACAATTCCCAAAAGACAGAGAATCAATATCTCAGAAGATTTTTTTCAAAGTTTAAGTGACTTTCAATTTGTAACAAAATAAGGATCCCTTTGGTTTCTTTAGTACATTCACTTACCTCCCAAAATGCCAACAGTCTTCAGGCTGAAGAATTCAAAGGCAATAAATTGGATGAAATAGGTTCCTACTTTGCAATGATATTTTGCAATGACACTTCAGCAGTTTCTTCCATGATGTGCTTAAGAAGCTCATTAGAAGGTGCCTGCCATTGACCTATGAAAAAACCTTAAAGTTAGTCCCTTTCCTGTCTAGTATCATCATCTCTCACTGTGAACTGAGTAATTGTGCGATTGAAACACCATGTACAGTCTACTTCTGCAATCAGAAATCCTGGTGCAATACTTTATATCCTGTGCTGGCATGGTGGAATCTATTCATGATTATCAGAAATATTTCTAGAAGGGTAAAGAAATAGAAATTTCGCTGAAAACAAAAAATGTCACATGCATGAGTATTATAAGAGAATTAACTGACAAAGTCTGCCTACTTCCTTCTATTATATAATAGACAAAGGTAACTATTATACAATTATTCTGCTCCTTTTTTTTTGAGGCAGGGTCTCCCTATAGCCCCAGCTAGCCTGGAACTCACTCTGTAGACCAGGCTGGTCTTGAACTCACAGAGATCCGTTTGCCTCTGCCTCTCGAGTGCTAGGACTAAAGGTGTGTGCCACCACGCCCAGCTTAAAGACTGTTCTTAGCCGCCATGTGGGTGCTGGGAATTGAACCCAGTCGTGGTGCTCTTAACTGCTGAGCCACCTCTCCAGCCCTTCCACTCCTTTTTTTATTTCAAGGGAAGAAACAGATGATGCCATGAATTTCAAAGTCCCTACAATTTAGATAAACTCCCCTTCCCAATAAAGTTTAAGCTCACTTTCCCAAGCACTTTTTAGAGACCCATAATCGCAGCCATATATTGCTTGTTCTTCCACTGGAGCTGACTTTGTTTTTCCTTTATTTTTAGTGAAAACTTTATTCCAAAGTAAGGTATGAGAACAAGGAGCTGACTTTTTAAATTTATTATTTGTTTATGTGTATTGAGTATACTGTCTGCATGTAGGTTTGTGCACCTGTGTCATGCAATGCCGCGGAGGTCAGAAGAGGGTGTCAGATTCCCCTGGAACTGGAGTTAAAGACAGTTCTTAGCCACCATGTGGGTGCTAGGAATCGAACCTGGGTCCTTTGCAAGAGCAGTCGGCACTCTTAACCACTGAGCCATCTCTCCAGCCCCTGGAGCTGACTTTTAAGAATTATACTCTGTACTGCGACATGCTAAGGATAACACATGTCAAAAATGCCTCAACAAATTTTCATTTAGCAAGTTTGCAGGATAAAAAGTCAACATACAAATTTGGTCGCATTTATGTATACTAACAATAAAACATCTAAAAAGGAAATTAAGAAAACAATTCTATTTACAATGGAATTATGAAAAATACTTATGAATCAACTAAGCAAAGAGATGACTTTTACCCTGAGAATACAAAGCACCGAAGAAAGACATGTTATTATGTTCATGGATTAAAACATGTAATAACGGGTAAGATGATAGTGCTGCTCAAATAAACCTCCCATTTCATGCAATCCCTAACAAAACCCCAATGACACTTGCTTGCAGAAATAACAAACATCTTAAAATTTATACAAAAGCTTAGGGAACCCCAGATATCCAAAACAAATATGACAAAGAAGAACAAGGGGTGAGAGCTGGCTCAGCAGTTAAGAGCATTGACTGTTCCCCCCCCCAAAAAAAAAAACCCCTGAGTGACCCTTGAGGACCAGATCCTCAACTGACCTCAAGAAAACAAAAACTTTGGTTAATCTGGGTTGTGTGGCCTTAAGCATCCAAAAGGAAAGTATAACCCGAAATAAATAATCACTAAGGTCTGAGAAATTGTACATCAGATATAAAACTTGAGAATCCTCCAAACCCTCAATGTCAGATGCGGACTATTAAGATATCCAGCTTGTGGACTGAGTGGATACTGGGATTTCAGCCTCTTCAGAGTATGGACTACCCAGGCTGTGTCATGGAGGCCAGTGCAGGAAGATCAAGACAGGACACATGCTTGCTGGGCCTCATTTGGGTGACCATGGGGGGGAGGGACCCCAGTGTGGAGCACAGGGGCAGGACTGATGGTTGTTTGGGCTTGCCAAGGAGGAACCTTCAAGTACTTCCTTGGGGAAAACATGACATCTTTTTGTAAAAAAAAAAAATATATATATAGATATATATATAGATAGATATATATAGATATACATACATATATACATATATATGCAATACAAGTTGGAGAAAAAAAAGAGCATTGACTGTTCTTGCAGGGGACATGGATTTGGTACCCAGCATCCACATGGTGGCTAACAACCACCTGTAACTCCAGTTCCAGGGGATCCAATGCCATCTTCTGACCTCTGAGGGCACTGCATGTACATGTTGTGCTTCCATACATGCAGGCAAAATACTCATACACATAAAATAAACAAATAATTTTTAAGAAAAAGAAGAACAAAATTGGATGGCTCCCCAGTTCCTGATTTCAAAACATATCATATAACGAAAGTCATCCAAACGATGGTACTAGCATACAGACAGCTGTATAGGCACATGAAACAGAGGCCCCAGAAATACACTCATGCATATCTAGTCAAATGATCTTTGAAAATAATGTCAAGACAACTTGACTGGCAAAGGATAATCTCATCAAGAAACTGTGCTGCAAGTTAGGTATCCACATGCAAAGGAAGCTGGATGATTTTTTTCACATCATAAGAAATGAGCTCAACATTTAAGACCACCTAAGAGGCTGCTCCTTTTTTTGTTGTTGTTGTCGTCTTTTTCAAGACAGGGTCTCTCTGTAGCCTCAGCTGTCTTGGAACTCACTCTCTAGACCAGGCTGGCCTTGAACTCACAAAGATCCACCTGCCTCTGCCTCCCGAGTGCTGGGATTAAAGGCATGCGCCACCACGCCCGGCCATGGCTGCTCCTTCTTAACAGCATAGAGCCATCAGCATCTTGTGTAAAACAAGACTGACCCGGCACTGCGGACTTCTAGTACACCAGCCTAGTGCTCAGTATTTCCACACCTTGGGCCATTTCATCCTCACCATCACCTACGAGCAGGTCTCTAAGAGCCTCTCTAAGGCCTGGGAGCTCTCCAGTTCAGAGGCCCCTTCTCCTTCCATGTGGCTCATTCAGTGGACAGCCCCACCCGCTGCAGTGAAAGCATGGACCTCAGTTCAGACTGATGATGAAATGGAGACTAAAAGATAGAACGGTAACCAAAAAATCTGATATTGTTAACAGAATAAAATCTACAAAACAGACAAACCAATGAACTCAAAAAGACCTGAAACTGTAAAACTCCTAGAACATACAGGAAAGGCTTCATGACATTGAATTTGATAATGACTTCTTGGTTATGACACCCAGAATATAGGCAAAAAGCAAAATAAACGAATGGGACATCATACTTTTAAATTATCTGCATATCAAAGGCATGGTCAACATAATGAAAAGGCAACCTAAAAATGGGTGTAAGGACCTGCAACTCATATATCTGAAACATTATACATATATCACAAACATCATAAAAAACTCTCACAACTTAACAAAAGTCAACCCAATTGAAAACTGGGCAAAGGTCTTAAACATTTCTCTAAAGGTGATATATAAATACCTGGTAGATATATAAAAAGATGTCCAGGGGCTGGAGAGATGGCCTAGCGGTTAAGAGCACCGACCGCTCTTACAGAGGACTCGGGTTTGATCCCCAGCACTCACATGGCGGCCGAGAACCATCTTTAACTCCAATTCCAGGAGAACTCCAGTTCCAGGGGAATCGGACAACCTCTTCTGACCTCCGCAGCATTGCATGACATGGGTGCACAAACCTGCATGCAGACAGTACATTCATACACATACAGAAATTAAAAAAAAGATGTCCAACATTATGAATCATCAGAGAAATGAAAATAAAAAATATGGTAACCTATCCTCTTCCCCCATTAGAACAGCCACTATCAGCAAACTATAAGATAAAACAGAAAATAATGTTGATGAGAATGCAGAAAAAATAGAACCCTTGTTTAGGATCAATAGGACTGCCACCACTCTGGAAAATAGTGTGTAGGTTTCTCTAAAAAAAAAAAAAAAAAAAAAAAAATCGCGCTTTAATCCTAGCACTCATGAGGCAGAGGCAGATGGATCTTTGTGAGTTCAAGGCCAGCCTGGTCTACAGAGTGAGTTCCAGGCTAGCTGGGGCTACAGGGAGACCCTGTCTCGAAAAGACCAAAAAATAAAATAAATAAAATAAAAAAATAGAATTATATTAGCCAACAATCCTATTTCTGGATATATATGCACAAGAATAGAAAGCAGGGTCTCAAAAGATGTTTTCACATCCATGTTCAGGACAGTACTATTCACAATAATTAAGAAGTTAAAGCTGGCCAGGCACGGTGGAGCACACCTTTAATCCCAGCACTCAGAGGCAGAGGCAGGCGGATCTCTGTGCTGTGAGTTCAAGGCCAGCCTGGTCTACATAGCAAGCTCCAGGCCAGCTGGGACTAAAGGGAAACCCTGTCTCAAAAGAAGTTAAAGCAACCCAAATATCCACCAATGAACCAATGGAAAAATGACATGTGCTATAAATGTAGAATGGAATAACGTTCATCCTTAAAGATGAAGAAAACCTGTCACGTGGTACAGTGTGGACTGACCTTAAAGGCATTGTGCTCAGTGAAATAAGCCATCCACAAAAGACAAATAGTATATGGTTCCTTTATGTGGAGTATCTAAAGTAGACATATTCATAGAGACAGAGTAGAACAGTTGTTTCAGAGGCTGAGGATGGTGTGGGGGCACTGTTTAATTAGTATAGAGTTTCAATTTTACAAGCTGAAAAGGTTATAGAAATCAGTTTTACAACAATGAAATACTTTAACAGTCCTATTTGTGTGTGTGTGTGTGTGTGTGTGTGTGTGTGTGTATACCTTCATGAAGTTATGTGTACCGTGTGCATGCAGGTGCTTGTGGAGGTCAGGAGAGGGTGTTAGACCCCCTGAAACTAGAGTTTTGAGCTGTCCAGTGTGGGTTCTAGGAACCAAACCTGGGTCCTCTGCAAGAGCAGTAAGTGCTCTTAACTGCTGAGCCATGTCTCCAGCCCTCCAAGATGATAAATTTTGAGTGTTGCCTACCACAATGAAAACAGGAAAAATAAATTGTACTTCAAATAATAATAACAATAATAAGCCAGACATAGTAGCTCATACCTGTAATCCCAGCACTTGGGAGGCAGATGCAGGCAGATTTCTGGGAGTTCAAGGCCAGCCTGGTCTACATAGCAAGTTCCAGGCCAGCTGGGGCTACAGTGAGACCCTGTCTCAAAAAGACCAAAAAACAATTAAGATCACTATGTCTGAAAATATTCTTCTTTCACCATATTTGATGGATGTCTTAGGTAAGCATAGAATCTTAGGTTCTAGCTAACTGGGTGTGGTGGGGCACAATGCTGTGTAAAAAAAGCCAACCTAAGCATGGCGTGGTTGCGCACGCCTTTAATCCTAGCACTTGGGAGGCAGAGGCAGGTGGATCTCTGTGAGTTCAAGGCCTGCCTGGTCTACAGAGTGAATTCCAGGGCAGCTGTGGGCTATAGGAAGACCCTGTTTCAAAAAGACAAAAAACAAAACAAACAAACAAAAAAGCCAACCTAGGGGCTGGAGAGATGGCTCAGGGGTTAAAGAGTGCCAACTGCTCTTGCAGAGGACCTGGATTTGATTCCCAGCACTCACATGGCGGCTACGAACTGTCTTTAAGGCGAGCATGGTGGCTCATGCCTTTAATCCCAGCACTCAGGAGGCAAAGGCAGGCGGATCTCTGTGAGCTCCAGGCCAGCCTGGTGTACAGAGTGAGTTCTAGGCCAGCTGGGGCTATAAGGACACCCTGTCTCAAAACAAAACAAAACAAAACAAAATAAAACAAAACAAAACAAAACAAAAAATGATGATCCCTACCCAGTATTGTCCAGAGTACCAAATTTCATCTATGCTTAATCCATACCATATTATATGCTAAGAATCCTTTGGATTTTTACTGCTCCAAACCTGAAAATTCCTGCTTCTCTTTGAGCAAAATCAGAATTCCTCTTGACATTGGGTGATACTAAAATCCCTCAGTCATGTACCAGACCCCTAGGCCTGGAAAGCATTGGGGCTGATAAGCCCACCCAGCAACACTATAAGAGTCAAAGTACAGGGCTGGAGAGATGGCCTAGTGGTTAAGAGCACCAACTCCTCTTGCAGAGGACCCGGGTTCGATCCCCAGCACCCACATGGAGGCTGACAACCGTCTTTAACTCCAGTTCCAGGGGAATCTGACACCCTCTTCTGACCTCCACAGCACTGCACGACACAGGTGCACAAACCTACATGCAGACAGTACACTCATACACATACAAAATAAATAAATTTAAAAAAATTTTAAAAAGAGTCAAAGTGCAGATACACATCAAGAGGCTGTGTGATGTAAGAACAGACGCAGCGGCTGAGGTTCTTTGGGCTTATCCACATGGCCTCTGTAGCAGACTAAGCCCATCCCCAGGTGAGCTGTGTGAGGACAAATTAATTGGTGCCCCATATTCTAGACCAGGAACACTGCTCCCACTGCAAAGCCACAGCCGCACCCCGACTCCTGCTTCAGGGCACACCCCCCCCCCAATTGTTATCTGTCACCCCAGGAGCATTGCAACAGATTGCATCTCTGAATCCCAGGGAGAAGGCTTGGTAGTCACAATGCCTTTCCTTCCAAAAGGGGCTTTGGCCTTCTTGTACAAGTCTTCCCATCCACCTGCCAACAACATTCAAATTCTGCATGTCATGAATTTGCTAGAGGAGAAATAAGAAGGAAAATTTCCCAGGCTCCCAGTTATAAGCTTTCTCTCTTTTTTTTAGTGGTAAGTGTGATGGAGAAGGTGTTAGACTAGAGAACTTTCTGCCCCATAATTATTACCTTACAGCCAGGAGTTTACTGCCTCTGAAGAACCCAATGACCTTGCTTCAGCAATCCCATCTTCCTCACCTCTATGTTTCCCTTTGGATCACCAACTTTGCCTATGAAGACTTCCTGTAAGTGTTCACTGACTTGAACTGCAGGTAAGATAGAGTGAGCAGGGTTATTAATTCAACCACACCTACTCCATTGGAGTAAGATAAACTGGTAATACATTTTAATAAAACACGACTGGGGCTGGAGAGATGGCTCAGTGGTTAAGAGCACCGACTGCTTTTGCAGAAGACCGGGTTCCATTCCCAGCACCCACATGGCGGCTAAGAACTGTCTTTAACTCCAGTTCCAGGGGAATCCCACTCCCTCTTCTGACCTCCCCAGCATTGCACGATACGGTTGCACCAACCTACATGCAGACAATACACTCACACACATAAATAAATAAATAAATAAATCACAATTAACTTCTTAAGACAGTGGAAGATGTACTCCATTTTGGAGATGTAAGATATCTGAGGAAGACTTGTAGGCATATATGTGTGTCTGTTGTGGGTGGAGCCACATAACCTAATAGTGGTCTCAAAGAAAGATGCAGACACTGGGGGTGTGGTCCAGTTGTAGAGTGGTTGTCTAGCACATACAGGAATCCCTGGTTTTGAGCCTCAGCACCACAGGACTCAGAGGGTAGTGTCAGAAGTTCACCTACACAGCAAGTTTTAGGCCCACCTGGACTATATGAGACCCTATCTCAAAAACAAAACAATACAAAACAAAACAAAACATGAAGATGCAGAAGCTGAGAAGCAGGCTAGGGATGCAATGTCTTAAGTGGCCTCCAGGTGCAGAGGAACCCATTTGGAATTTTCTGAAGGGCACTTCAAGGTCATACTGATGCTGGCTGGCACCTTATACCTTCCTGGGAGAGAGCTGGCATTTTATTAGCAAGCAGGTTAGGGCTTAACACATCTCTACAGGTTTCAAAGTAACAGTCAAGATTTTCAACCCCATTCAAGATAGGATTTTATTTGGTGACATTGTCTCCCAACCAAAAATCTTTATAAAATCTATTCCATGTGTCAGGCATGGCATTGGGCTTTAACAACCTTGCTCATTTAAGCCACATAGTGCTATATAAAATATATAGAGAATGACCTCCACGTCGTGAATGAGGAAATGGAACATCAGAGAACTTTCTGCAATTCTCATGCTGGTGAGAACGGGGATTTTTCCATTCAAATCTGCTTACCTGCTAAATTTGTCCATGTCCGCCATACCCTGACTATCCAACGCCTGGAACTTTCTGCATTCTCCTTTGCCCGTCCGGACGGGAGTGGTGGCAGTCATAGCAGATGAAGAAGATGAGTGGCAGGTGTATACCTAAGTATTATAGAGACAGTCCTCAGAAAAAATGTTCATATCAGTAACTAGCTGAGCAACAGTGAAGCGAAGAAGAAACTGCTCTGACACATTTCTAGATATCACATGACCTTAAAAGGAAAAGCCGGGCGTGGCAGTTCATGCCTTTAGTCCCAGCACTCTGGAGGCAGAGGCAGGCAGATCTCTGTGAGTTCAAGGCCAGCCTGGTCTACAGAGCGAGTTCCAGGCCAGCTAGGACTAAAAAGGGGACCCTGTCTCAAAAATACCAAAAAAAAAAAAAAAAAAAAAAAGGCTAGGAAAGCTATGTATTTCAATTCGGGGACCTGTGTCTTCTAGGGTGTTATATACTGGAATAGCAATGATCTCCCTTCTCTGCCTCTATAGTTCTGAGCTTATTAGTACTACAGCTTTAGCCAGTAAGTTCCAGGTCAAAAGCTGATTCCTGAATGATTCCCTCTGGCAAACATATGGCATGGCAGATTGTATAACTGTCCTCAATCCATCGCCTATCCCCACACTGTACTTTGTCCTGAGGATTTGCAATTCCTTTCTTTAAAAGCTGAGTGAGTATGTTGCCACATTCCACTAAGACTGGGTGTGGCCATGTGGCATACTTCAACCAATGGGATGTTAGTAGATGTGATACATTCAGAGGTTTGAAATGCATATTTGCAGTTGGGCTTGTTTTTCTGTTTTCTCCCAGCACTGTAAGTAGCAGATGACCGAGGTAGCCTATTAGTTAGTTCAAAGAGGAGAGACATGTAGAATAGGACTAGACCCAGCCTGGTCCTTAAAACCAAGTCCAGGCATGGGCTAGCCTAGGTTGAACCAATCCCCAAAAGCATGAAGAAGAAGAAACAATCATAGTTTTAAACATGAGTAAGTTTGGGTGGTTTGTTATACACCATAGCTGGAACTATACCTGACTGATACATGAGGATGATATACAGGCTTAAATAGGCACCTAGTAATAAGTGTCTAATGGGAAGGGGAACATGCATGTGTGTATGTATCCTAAAAGGGGTTTCATCCTGAATCCTTTACTAAAATGCAATGCACCATTTCTTCCAGAGTATCATTTGCATAGCCAAAAGGACAATGCATTTGCATGCACACCAATGGGAAGGGAACTTCAACTTTATTTTCCAAACCAAACTGTAGGATGTCTGTCTCATCACTGGAATGTTATGATACCCAAGAATACAATGCCCTCCTGGGTATTCACAGAATTCAACTGGAAACCTCGGGGATGTAGAGAAAGCTCTGATGGGCTTAGAAAGGACTGAACATGGGGTCAGAGCAGTAGTGTGCTCTAACTGACTTGTGCCAGAATACAAGACCTGACAAATTGTCAATTTTGCCATTAACATGATCATTATTGCTGGGCATGATGGTGTACACTTTTTAAATAATTTATTTTTTGTGTGTGTGTGTGTATGAATGTACTGTTTGCATGTAGGTTGGTGCAGCCGTGTCATGCAGTGCTGCAGAGGTCAGAAGAGGGCATCAGATTCCCCTGGAACTGGAGTTAAAGACGCTTCTTAGCCGCCATGTGGGTGCTGGGAATCGAACCCAGGTCCTCTGCAAGAGCAGTTGGCACTCTTTACCACTGAGCCATCTCTCCAGCTCCGATGGTGTACACTTTTAATCCCAGTACTCACAAGGTAGAGACAGGCAGATCTCTGTGAGATCAAGGCCAGCCTGGTCTACATAGTGAGTTCCAGGTCAGCTGGGGCTACAGGGAGACCCTGTTTCAAAACAACATAGTCATTATTAAAATTTAAATTATGCAAACAAATGTGTAATAAGACTTTACCTTGCCACTCAGCTCTGCCCTCAGCTCCCAGGGCTTGTCATCCCAGGTGACTACGACAGCAGGAAACCTGACTATGTTTATATCCCAGTTGTGATCTGAGGACTTCTGCCTTGTTCCCAGGACCTTTGGGTCAAGGCTCCTTTCCTAATCCAAGGTCAGCTTCTGTCACAGGGGAGGTGCCCATCCTTGGTCCTCTTCTCTTTCTATGAGAGTCAAATCATTTGGCGTGTCAGGCTGGGTCTGAGTTTTCCTTCGCTCTTGGCCACCCATCACTCAGGTTCTCAAGTCTGCTGTCAAACCCCAACTAAGTGATCACATAGCCATGAAAACAGCCAGATGTTGACTAGCTACACTGACTCTAGTACTAACCTAATGCCCAACATCTCCCCCAAAGGAGCTTTAAAACCATACTGATAGTGATAACCCTAGACCCCCACTCTAATGATTACCCAACCCCTTTTCCCTAATCCAAACACAGAACTCTACCCCCAATCCAGCTCCTAAACCTAACTCCAAACCTGATCCTAACATATAACTCTAACCCCAAGCTCTTACACCTAACCCCAACCTACTCCTAACCCCTAGCCCACATTTTCTCCAGGACAACCTCCCACCACCTCCCTGCTCCCTCCCCCCAAACCCCTAGGCCAGCTGCACATGGAACTCCTCTAATTCCCTGAGCCCTTCCTTGAGGCCAGGCCAAACAAGCTGGAATCTCTTAGGTCTGTCTATACCTTGCAGTTCCTGAGGGTAATCAGATTAGGACTCGATTATCCAATTCCAGGCCTTCCCTCCCTGTCTCATCCTGCTCTTCAGAATTGTTTCTTCCCTGGACCAATCCTAAGGTACACTCTTCCTTCATAATGTTCACTAATTTAGGCAACTTGAAGTCTAGAGTTAACCTATGTACCCACTTCACCCTGTGTACTTAGGCAAGTGATGTAACTTCTCTGTGCCTCAGTTTCTTCATCTATAAAATAGATGTCAGCTCTACCTGTCTTGTAGGGTGATTGTGAGGACTAAATGCGTTACATGTAAAAGCACCTAGAACAATACCTGACATCAAATGTGTTACATGTAAAAGCACCTAGAACAATACCTGACATCAAATGTGTTACATGTAAAAGCACCTAGAACAATACCTGACATCAAATGTGTTACATGTAAAAGCACCTAGAACAATACCTGACAAGTAACTGCTAGGAAGTCTTTGCTTTTTATAATATTATTATGACAATAGCCAAATAAAAGTCTATGTTTTCAGCAGGGCGTGGTGGCGCATGCCTTTAATCTTAGCACTCGGGAGGCAGAGGCAGGTGGATCTTTGTGAGTTCAAGGCCAGCCTGGTCTAAAGAGCGAATTCCAGGACAGCTGGGGGTACAGGGAGACCCTGTCTTGAAAAAAAAAAAGACTATGTTTTCCTCTTCAAACTCCCACTTGCTTTTATAATAAGGCCAAAAAAAATCTAAACATGCTTAGATTTTAGAAATTTTACAAAGGACAGAAAAGTAGGTAAAAAAATAGCTCACATCCAGCCAGTTACTTCCATTTCCAGGATGAAGGCTAATTTGACTCTGCTAACTGTCTTCATTTAGCACATTTTGAATCACCACAGCCATGCCCAGCCAAGCAGAGCCCGAGTTTTGTATTTTGTTCTTGGCACTCAACCATAATTCCAGGCATGGCATGGGGTCTCTATAGGTTTGTCTTTCCTACTACATTGGAAGTTCCCAGAGGAGAGGTGGTAGCAGCACTGAGCAGCTGTGGGCCTTGCTTCCTGCAGATGTAAATAGTTCTCAATTCTGTCTCACTGCCCTCTGCTCAGAAGCGTGCCTTTCTAACAGAACCATCCTTGAAATAAATAGACATGTATCTCCCAGTGGAGTATAGCAGGGAATCTTCTGACCAATCTTTTTTAAAAGCTGCTTTTGTCTACTGAGTAATTTCATTTTTTTTGCCACAGGGTACACGGCTCATTAAAGCAGTGATTTTCCACTTGCAGACACAGAAAATGAAGAGGGCTGGCCAGAGTTGCGCCCTGCAGAAACACGGCATCTGTTCACAGCTTATTATTTTTCCCTAGTTGCCTGCCAAAGACCATAAGCCAATGGAAGATACTTAATGCACATACACAGGTTCCTCTCTCAAGGAAGCTTACCAAGTGATAGCCAAGTGCAATAAAATTAGAAGTGGAAACGTGAGGCTCATTGTCACATGAACATGGTGGTTTCTAAAAAATATGTTTTTAAGAAAAATATTGAAGAGAGCCAGAGAGAAGATTGAGCGGACATGCCAATTTCCAACCTAGCCACTCTTTGGCCCTCCCTCTCCCTTTGATCTTCTTTCCAGTTGGCCTGAGGTTTACAGAGGAGAGCACAGAGCCAATCAAACTGGTCCCTTTCTGAAGGGCATTTTGTGATGTTTCCCTGAGAACCCAGTATGCTTACTGGAAGTAAAGGACGGGGACGGAAGCAGTATAAGAATGGGTGTGCAAGCTCACAACCCAAAAGAAGAGCAGGATCCTCCTCCAAATTAGGAACAGCTTCTAGATCACACACAGCATCCACAAAGGCAGAGAATGTATACGCATATAAGAAAAATTTGCTGATGTATTACACGAAGCAATGCGTCTGCCTCCAAAAAGCTGATAATTAAGGAGAAGAAAGCAATCAAGACTTGACTTTGTATACTAAAGCACAAGAGAGAGCCAGGGCTGTTTGTCATTGGTGTTTCTCCTCCCCAGTAATAGAGCCTCTTCCTTCTTCCACAAGCAGTTTAAAAGGCTATGTTTAGAATAGACGTCAGAGCCCAGAAACCAACTCACAGAAGCAAGACTTTCCCAAGGGTGTCACCTCGTGGTGTTTTTGTGTATTACAACCTTGCTTGGATCTGCTGCAGATAACAGCGGGACATCAGAGGCAAATAACTTAAAATCAAGGCCCTTCATGATTTACAGGACGGAACCTTTGGGACTTGGCATTGGATGGTGTGTGGAGATTTACAAAGGGCCACTGAGGAAAGAATCATGAAAATGCAACTGCTAAGGAAAAGACTTGGGATCTTTTTTGGGAGATAAAAGAATCCCACTAGAAGTGGGCTTGCCCTGGGGGCCCAGTGGTACTGCATAAGGGAAAATGAACTTGACACAGAACATAAAAATCAGTGTGCCTGGACTGGAAAGATGGCTCAGTGGGTAAAGTAATTTGCTGCCTGATAATATAACCCTGGTGACCTGGGTTCAATCCCTAGAACCTACATAAATATGGAAGGAGAGAACCAACTCCACAGAGTTGTCCTCGGACCTCCACAAACACATTGTGGCCCATGAACTTTGTCCCACATCAGACACAATGGTTATAAGATTTTTAAAAATGAGTGTGCTGGCAATAATTGTATTGAATATGCAGAGTATCCATAGTTGTTGTTTAATTGTATTCTCAAGGGAGCCCATGGCTTAAAAAAACCAGAAGACCAAGAACTAACGCTTGCGGCACAGCCAAATCCTGTATTAAAAATCTGCCCACAACAGCCTTAGTGGATTCAGTTATTCTCAGTTCGGGCTTTGCAGTAGTGAAGACGCCATATACTGAGGCAGTTTTTCCAAGCTAATTGTTTCTCAGAATGCAGAAGTTTATACTGAACTGGACTGGGCTTCTTCCCTGGAATGTCAACCCACTGGGCTCAGCTCTACCCTCTCCCCCACCACAGCACGATCTGACCCTTTCCAAACGGCTTCCCCGCATATCTTCCACACTAGCTCTCACTGTCCTTCCTCCACACCTCCCCTTTGCCAACATAAACCTATCTGGCACCAACAGCTTTGGTTTGCCATAGTTTCTGGAACCTTCATAACCAGGTACCATTCTCCCCCCCCTACACTTTTTTTTTCTGTCTTTTTGAGACAGGGTCTCCCTATAGCCCCAGCTGGCCTGGAACTCATTCTGTAGACCAGGCTGGCTTGAACTCACGGAGATCTTCCTGCCTCTGCCTCCCAAATGCTAGGATTAAAGGCACCACAACACACGGCTTAAAGACAGTTCTTAGCCACCATGTGGGTGCTGGGAATCAAACCCTGGTCCTGTGCAAGAGTGGTTGGTGCTCTTAACCACTGAGCGATCTCTCCAGCTCCCCCCCCCCTTTTTTTTTAGAGACAATGCTTCTTTGAAAACCTGACATAGAAAACTGAATGTACTCCCTTGAATGACAGCCCCTTCCATCTACAGACTGCCTCACTTGAACTTGTTCAGAACACATAGACACTCATGTGTCTGCCTCTCTCTAGTTTAACTCAGAGACTCTTTCAATCTATCTAGTTTAAAGAGCAACAATCAACAATCAGAAAAGGGGAGAAACAACTGTGTGGTTCTTTTCCCCCCATCATCATATCATTTCATTCATCACACACTTACCTATCCCTTCCTTATTTCTGGTTCAAATATAAAAGCCATTTTATTGCTTGCGTGAAGTTTGCCTCCAACCTGAGCTGCTTCTAGTCTTTTGCCTTCCTTTCTGATAAATGTATGGCATGCTTCGTAGTTAGCCTTTCATGATGTGATGTCATCCTTCTGTTTTGCATGCGTCCCTTTAAGTCAGAACTACTGAAAGGCCGCTTCAGCTCCACCTGCTTCCTCTCTTCTCCACCTTCCTCTGGAAGCCACCATTTTCTTTTGCTCATACCCATCTTTTGAACTCCCTAGCTATGAGCTCACATCCATATTTTTGATGCATTTTGTGAAATCTTCTCTCCAAAACCCTGCATACATTCCTGGGGATCTTTTTTCTTGGCTATATTCAACCCTCCCTGTCATGTGTCATTATTCTCCAGGCTCTCATCACTCTTACATGTCACTTCATGGATGATAATTAAGATCAGTCTAGACATCACGAGCTTTGCAGGAAAATGGCTGGAGCTAGAGGACATCATGCTGAGTGAAGTAACACAGTCCCAGAAAAACAAATGATGAATGGTATCCCTCATCTGTGGATGCTAGTGCCAATTACCTAGTTGTTAGTATTTCTTGTGTATTTCTTAGTATTTCATGAGATTTTGTCCAAAGCAGTTGGGCGTAATGCATATTGGAAACAACAACAACAACAGCAACAACAACAACAACAACAGAAAGGACTGCATCAAAGAACTGACTTCAACAGTGAACTTCTGCTCAAAATAGTCAACTTCCTCATGGAGAATATTGAGAAAGACTGAGAAAGAGATGAAAAGCATGTTTGGCAGAATGCATGAGGTCTGGCGGGGTGGGGGAATGGGCGGGAACACGGGTCTAGATTTGTTAAAAAAAATAAAAATAAATTTATGTGAAAAAAACAAAAACAAAAAAAGAAGTCAACTGTAAACAAAGATACATAGATTCAACTAATAAAATCTTTTTGTTTTATAAAAAAAAAAGATCAGTCTATTGGATGACATCATGAAATTTGCAGGTAAATGGATAGAGCTATAAGCTGTTATGCTAAGAGAAGTAACACAGTGTCAAAAAAGCACAAACAGCACATGGTGTCCCTCATTTATGTTTCCTACCACCAAATCCTTATATGTAAGTCAAAGTGGGTAAATGGTCAGTAAAGATAATACCACATTGACGGATATGACTATAGATATGGCTTGAAGTATATGTCTCTATTTTCCTCAGTTCTAAGATTTATGAGAAAGACTAAATTTTTTAAGTACATTAAAACATACATCAACTGACTATGTAATTTAGAAATGTAAAGTTATATTTCTTTTTACTGGCATGCAAGTTTACAGTTAAACTGTGAATCCCTAAATATATTTTGGAATTAACCTATAGTTTATTTTCAAACTTGGTAAATTTGGTATATGTATGGAATGTAAAAATAAAAAATCTAAGAGTAGAACCATGAACATCAGAGGCTGGGATAGAAGGTATATGTGGATGAAACTGATTAACAAATACCAAGTTGCTGTTACATAGAGCATTTGGTATACGATTTTACAGTAGGATGAATATAGATGTAATGTTGCATGCATTTCAAAAGCCTCAGCCGGGCGTGGTGGCGCTCGCCTTTAATCCCAGCACTCGCGAGGCAGAGGCAGGCAGATCTCTGTGAGTTGAAGGCCAGCCTTGTCTACAGAGTGAGTTCTAGGACAGCTGGGGCTACAGGGAGACCCTGTCTCAAAAAGACCCCCCACCCCCCCCCAAAAAAAATCAAAAGCCTCAAAGAAAGAACTGTGGAAGTTTTCACCACAGAAAAACTATACATGTTTAACAACATAGACATGTTCAGTGGATTTAAGCTTTAAAGAATGTATACATGCATGAAACATCATGTGACCCTTGTAATATGTGCAACTTTATATTTGTATATTTCAACCAAAATAAATTTAATTAAAAATTTAAAAGAGAGAGAGAGAAAAAAGATTGGTCTCTCAGTTCTCCTCCAGCTTCAATAGCAAGGTAAGGCAATGAAAGGTAAGCAAATGAGATAGTGAGAATGATTAGAGCCAGAGATGAGACTAGAAGGAAATGGTGAAAGCGACTGCAGAAAGAACTCCAGGAGGGATGACTGGGTCTCAGTTTTTTCTCTTGGGCTCAGGCAAATTCAACAGAGTGCACGAAGTATACAAGGCCAGGGTGGGTGGGAACCCCTGCCTGGTTCTTACCTTGAGTCTGCTAATTCCTGGGCGAGCGGCACCACAGATCTTCTGGGAGTTCGTGAAGTCCCAGACCTCGAATAATTGCTCAGCTATGACTGTCCAGGAAACGGGCCAGGCTGAGCATATAAACTGCAGATATCAGCTGAAGGCCAGAGCAGAGTTGCAGCCAGGCAGCCCCATCTTGTTTGACAAATGAACAATTTCCACTCACCTGGAAGGCGCTCCAGGTGTCCTGGCTGCAAGTACTCAGCACTCACCAGCCCCACAGCGCTGACAGCTGTTCATTGCAAACAACTGCAGCTCTGCCTAGGACTTACTGCATACCCAGCATAGGAAAGCCGCCCTAGGCCATTAGTAAATAGTCAAAGTGGTTTGATGGCGAAATATCTGAGCTTCTCACCCCCCCCCCCCGGTAGACCAACTTGGGGCCAGCCCAGTGCTCTATGTTCTCCTGGAGAGCAGCAGAACTGAGCCCCTGGGGTCCCCTGTGCTAAGCCACTCAGAAAAGTCAACCATACTGCTCACAGATGGCACCAGCACACTGCATTGAGTGACAGCCTGGCCTGGCCTTGCCTTCCCTGCCCCCCAAGTAAACTGCTTACACTCAGATGTACTCCAAGGGCCACGTGTAGATGGGGAAGGCTGTTCCAGGTTAGACACTATCTGACTATAATTTTTTTTTTTTTTTGGTCTTTTCAAGACAGGGTCTCCCTGTAGCCCCAGCTGTCCTGGAACTCACTCTGTAGACCAGGCTGGACTGGCCTTGAACTCACAAAGATCCGCCTGCCTCTGCCTCCCGAGTGCTAGGATTAAAGGCCTGTGCCTAGACACATGTTTGGATATGTTAATCCATGAATTACAATTTTCCCCCCTCTTAAATATGACAGGGTCTTACTGTGGCTTATAACATCTCCTAACCTGTAGAGGATGTAAGCTTGTGGCATCAGCCATGGGTTATTTCTCCAAGGGGAGAGCCAATAGCCAATTAGATTTGGGATATACAGNTGGCACATGGCTGCCTCTGCTGCACAGTATTTCCAGGCAGGTGAGGTGTCGCTGGGTTGATGGTGGAGTCTTGCTTGGACTCCAGGAAGACCCATATTTGCTTATTGGATTTAGTGGCCTTTGGTAAACAGGAAACGCCAGAATTGACCAGAGTACAAAGTCAACAGCTCCAGAAGAAGTGTACTGTTTTACTTCTCATCACCTGTGCCCCCTTTTCTAGCCTAGGGAACAACACTGCGGAGAGAGGGGGCGTGTGAGAATGTAAGGGCTGCGATTGGGTGAATGGTGAAACAGCAATGTAGTTGGCACACTCAGTTGATCAACTTGATGAACAAACAAACCGTCACCTCCCCCTGGAGGGTGGGGCTGTCAGGTGGTTGGGCACAACGCCTGCAAGATAGGTTTTGCATTAAGGATGCTTGTACCTATGGTTATCCTATATGCTAAAATTTGAAAAAAACAAACGAGAGAAACGATCGCAGGACCGTTATGGCAGAATGCATGATTCGGGATGGTGGGGTTGGGGGGGCGGAGGGGAGGGAAACGGGAAATAGCCTGAACTGAATTGGAAAACAAATGTATGAAAATGCACAAAGCATCAATAAAATGACCAGAGTCCAAGTCAACAGCTCCAGAGAGAGTGGACTGTTTTACCTCTCATCCACCTGTGCCCCTTTTCTAAGCCTAGGGAACAACCTGCGGAAGAGGGGGCGTGGTAGAATGTAAGGGCTGCGATTGGGGTGAATGGTGAAACTACAGCAATGTAGTCTGGACACTCATTTGATCAACTTGATTGAACAAACAACCTGTCACCCCCCACTGGATGGTGGGGCTGTAGGTGTTTGGGCACAACAGCCTGCAGATAGGTTTTGCATGAAGGATGCTTGTCCTCATGGATTATCACTTATAGCTAAAAATGAAAAAAAAAACTGAGAGAAAGATGCAGGACAGTTATGGCAGAATGCATGATCTGGGATGGGGTGGGGGTGGGGGGGGAGGGAAAGGGAAATAAGCCTGAACTGAATTGGAAAAAATGTATGAAATGCACAAAGCATCAATAAAAACTAATTTAAAAAAAAAATAATAAAGGCCTGTGCCACCACGCTGGGCTCTGACTATAATTCTTAAATGCCCGTTGTTTGCTCCCTGTTTCCTGGAGTGTGTGTACAGTGCCAACTCTAGGGAAACCATCATTCTACATGCTACCCCTGACTAGCCACCTTACTTTGTGCCTCCCACGTGTAAACATGAAGGGTTTCCATGCTTTTCTGCATTGGCTCATGAGTGTGATCCTGATTACATGAAGCATTTGTGGGACCCTGCCTACAAGGCACCTCAACTGCTCAGCTTCTACAAACCCTCCAAGCATTGGTTCTCAGGATATGACCCAAGGCTCCCCACATTCCAAATTACTTGTGATGCATATTGAAAATGACGTTGCTCCAGTCCTACCAACTCAACCAGAATTTCCAGAAATGAAGTCTGGGAATGTAAATTTTATTTTAGTTTCAGTGCTGGGAAGCAAACGCAGAGCATGCTGGGCAAAAGGCATGGAAGTTTTGAACAGTTCCTCAGATGACCTTACTCAGCTTGATATTTGTGATACACTGACTGGGAGTTTGTGCAGTCAGCAGCCACTAGCATAAATTCACCCTGTCAGTTTTCTGCCCAGACATGTTCAGCCAGACTCATTGAACTCAGTGGACAATGTCAGATGTTTCATTCAGTTTTCTTCTCTGGTTTCTGTGTGGCGTTCCCTTGGTTCTGGGTACTTCTCCTGCCCTCTCTGGCTTTGAACACTGCTTTAACTGTGCAGAGAGCAGGAGTGACTGAGATTATGGATGGACTTTATCAATGACTGCAGGTACAAGCATCTAAAGGCCCAGCTCCCTCACCTGGAGTGTGACTGACTCTCAAAACTCCCTAAGGCTGAGCAGGGTGGCATATACCTCTAATCCCAGCACTTGGAAAATTCAGGCAGAAAGATGAGGAGTTCAAAACCGGCCTCAGATATGGACTGAATTCTAGGTTAGCTCGGGCTATATGAGACCCAGGTTCATAAGCAAACAAACAAGTGCTTCCTGCAGGATCAAGCTGGGGAAGGGATCCGGCCTGGCTTCCTCCCTTTCTGTCCTACATCTCCATTCCCTCCCCTCCCTCCCTTGGGGGCACATCTTTTTTTTTTAAATTTTATTTATTTTCGTATGTGTATGAGTGTACTGTCTGCATGTAGGTTTGTGCACCCATGTCATGCGATGCCACGGAGGTCAGAAGAGGGTGTCAGATTCCCCTGGAACTGGAATTAGAGATGGTTCTTAGCCGCCATGTGGGTGCTGGGGATCGAACCCGGGTCCTCTGCAAGAGCAGTTGGCCCTCTTAACCGCCAGACCATCTCTCCAGCCCAAAAAAACCCACAATGGTATTTTATTTTGTATGCCTATGAGTGTACTGTCTGCATGCAGGTTGGTGCACCCATGTCGTGCAATGCTGCGGAGGTCAGAAGAGGGTGTCGGATTCCCCTGGAACTGGAGTTCTCCTAGAACCAGAGTTAAAGACGGTTCTCAGTCACCATGTGGGTGCTGGGGATCGAACCCAGGTCCTCTGCAAGAGCAGTGGGCGCTCTTAACCGCTAGGCCATCTCTCCAGCTCCTGGGGGCACATCTTTAGTAAAGCACTTGCACAAAGGTTTTCATCTCAGGGTCTGTTTCTGGGGATATTACCTAAAGATCTATTGCTTCATTTTTCTTGACTTTTGTTGATTATATTATGAATAATAATTCAGTATCAAATTGTTCACAAAGAGTCAGGGCTCAATGGTTGCCTACCATCCACATAGGCCCTGGATCTAATCCCCAGGACTGGAAAAAAGAGTTTAAGCTATATTTATTTAAGAAGGCATGGTTGTCCTGGTTTGTCTTCCATTGCTGTGACAAAATACTCTGACCAACATCAACTTGGGGAGGAAAGGGTTTATTCAGCTTACATCTCCTGGGTCACAGTTCATCACTTAGGGAGCCCAAGGCAGGAACCTGGAGGCAGGAGCTGAAGCACAGGCCATGGAGGAATGCTGTCCACTGGCTTGCTCCTGGCTTGCTCTCTGGCTCATGCCCAGCCTGCCTTCTTATACTGTCACTGCTCAACAATCAAGACAATACACCACAGATGTGGCCACAGGCCAATCCAATGGAGCAAATTCCCCAATTGAGGCTCCCTCAACCCAGGTGTGTCAAGTTGACACTAAAGCTATCCAGCACA
>VZQC01009854.1:61330-105304 GCA_009823505.1 Rhizomys pruinosus | reverse complement strand
TATATATATATATGGGGTTACAGAATGATATACAAGTTAAAGAAGTTGCAGCAGTGTTCAGGAGGATGTAGAAGTAGGTTCACAAAAGATCTGTGTAGATAAGATAACAAACCAGACCAGTGTCTGGAGGGAGCTGCTTGTGGAACTGATGGTGAAACTGCTGGAGAATTCAGGTGTGAGGTGAAAAGGCTGACAGGAACAGGAGCAGGGAATAGCTGGCCAGGTCCAGGCCTAGAGGAACAAACAGATGGTGGAGCAAGCAGTCGAGTATGGTACATCAATTGAGAGCAGAGGACCAAGCAGTCGAGTATGGTACATCAATTGAGAGCAGAGGACCAAGCAGTCGAGTATGGTACATCAATTGAGAGCAGAGGACCAAGCAGTTGAGTATGGTACATCAATTGAGAGCAGAGGATCAAGCAGAGTTAAGGAGGCCTCAGTCCTGGATGTGCACACCGGGTATCAGATGATAGGTTGGTGTGGGGCTGTGCCGTCATAATGTTAGGTGTCCATCACTTCATGGGGTCCAAGTGAGAGACTTACAGCCTTTGCTCAATCTGATGAGTCTAGTAAGCTCTCTCTTGGGCCTGGTTTCCCTGCTAGGATTTTGATACTCCTATGTGCCCTCACAGTTTCAATTCCCCACAAAAACATATAGGGTGGCCCCCTTTCTATTCTCTGGAATAAGTCATTTATCAGTCTGTGCTGGATGCGTATTGCCTATAGATGGTGCAGTTTCTGGGTCTACCCAGGGACTACAGTCATCCTCCCTCAAAATAGAGTCAAAAGCTACTTGTAAAATGGAGTCTCCTAGGGCAATGTGCAGCCTGAAAAACAGAGTTTGGTATAATATGGAGTGACTTAGAGCAGGGTATAGCCTCGTCTCAACAGAGTATGCATATGAAAGAATACTAATCAGCCTTTTTTTAAAAAGAGGAGGCTGGTTGGTATATGCTACAACGTGCATGAACCTTCAGCGCACTACAGTAAGTGAAATAAGCCAGCTACAAAAAGACAAACACCGCATTATTGCACTTACATGGGGTGGGGGGTGGGGATTATAGTGATCAGATTCATAGAGAAAGAAAATAAAATGGTGGCTGCCAGAGGCTGGGGAAGGAAGAAATGGGAAGTTGTCTGATGGATCAATAGTTTCAGTTGTGTAACATGCAAATGTTCTGAAGACGCCTCAGACTCAAGTTGGGAAGATGTCTCATGGCCATCTCTACTCGAACTCTATAGACCGCATACTTCAAAAACAGTTAAGAGGGTAGAAATATGTACAAGGAGAAGCAAGAAGACCTTAATTACAGTGGTGAGAAGAATGAGGCAGTGACTCTGAGAGGTTCCTGCAGGAAACAGATGGCACACTAAAAAGTGGAACTTGAGAGTATTTCATATCATTATGAAATATACACCATATACAAAGCTGAGCATGATGGTTACACACCTGCCATCCTCCACTTGGGAGGCAGGAGCAGGAGGATCAAGAGCTTGAGGCTGGGGCTGGGGAGATGGTTCAGTGGCTAGATAGAGTGCTTATTCTGCAAGCATAAGGGTCTGAGTTTGGATCCCCAGCACCCACATAAAAGCCAAGTACAATGGCACTTGTCTGTAGCCGCAGCATTGGGAGGGGGCCGAGATGGTCAGATCTTGGGAGGTTAGTGGTCAGTCAGTCTAGCTAAATCACTGAGTTCCAGGTTCAGGTTCAGTGAGAGATCCTGTCTCAAAAACTAAAGTGGAGAGCAATAGAGGAAGATACTCAACATGAACTTCTAGCCTCTACACACCTGTGAATACACACATACATCAGAGAGAGAGACAGGGAGAGAGAGAGAGAGAAGTTCAAGGTCATGCTCTACTACACAGTGAATTTCAGGCCAACCTGGACTATATGAGATCCTCCTCTCAAAACCAAAACCAAACAATAAAAGAAACCATATGCAAATTGAGCACAGGGTTGATGGAAATGCTGAGAAGTGAAGAAACACCCCAGGGTGAGCAACACTGAAAATCGCCCTTGGTCCAAGGCCCGGAGTGCAAGCAATAGAGCTATTGTCTGGGACTCTGCTGTCTAGGACTCCGACCAGCATTCTACTGACAGGAGCTCTTTATGTTTTGTCCATCTTTCTCCTACTTGGTGTGGCTCTCTGGACCCCAGGGCAAGGGTGGTATGACATCAAAGCCAGACCAACCATAACACACTATCTCCCTAGCCACTGGAGGTCTGAACTGAGTAGAGATGAATAGTATTTGTCCCTGGAATTTTCTTTCTTCTGTCCTTGCTTATTTTCTTTTTATCAACTCAATTGGAACGAGAGAAACTTTGTCCTCTGACCCCACAACGTTGGAAGAATAGCTAGGCAATAAAAAGACTAACACAGAAAGAGAAACAGAGCTGAGAGGAGAGAAAAGGGGACAAAAAGCCTTTATGATGTCACTTGCTGTCTTAAAATCCCCCAAATAGAGTCGGGAGTGGTGGCACAAACCTTTAATCCCAGCACTTGGGAGGCAGAGGCAGGCAGATCTCTGTGAGTTCAAGGCAGCCTGGTCTACAGAGGGAGCTCCAGGCCAGCTGGGACTAAAAGGGAGACCCTGTCTCAAAAATACCCCCCCCAAAAAATCCCCCAAATAAGTTCTGTTTCTGGACTTGTCAGTTTCCTGAGCCAATACATGCCTATTTGCTTAAACTTCATTGATTTGAATTTCTATTACATGCACTAGAAATGCTATAGCACGAAAGCCCTGACTAACAGAGAACGCTGGTTTCCATCCTTAGGAGAGACATTCATGGAAATCTGTAATCTCACCAACTCCCATAAAAATGCTAACTCAATGTGCTATTTTAATGTGATATATGACACTGAGCAGCTTTGTTTTTAAAAATGAATTCAGAGGGGCTACAGAGATGGCCTAGCGGTTAAGAGCGCTGACTGATCTTGCAGAGGACCCGGGTTTGATCCCCAGCACCCACATGGCGGCTGAGAACTGTCTTTAACTCCAGTTCCAGGGGAATCCGACACCTTCTTCTGACCTCCACGGCATTGCATGACACAGGTGCATGAACTTGCATGCAGACCGTACATTCATATACATAAAAAAATAAAAATTAAAAAATGAATTCAGAACAGAGAGAAAGAGAAAGAGAGAGAGAGAGAGAGAGAGAGAGAGAGAGAGAGAGAGGAGATAAATAATGCCTAGCTAGTGTAAAAAAAAACTGAGGGAATCATATCAGTCTAATAGTCTAATGACAAATTACACATACAATCTCTCCACGTGAGTCCGTGTGTATAGCTAAAGGCTATATAACAAAGGGTGCCACACAGGAAAAACCTTCCCTCGAGTTTTTGCCCAGAGTAGTCCTGAATTACACAGGGTATTAATTGCCTCCTAGAAGGTAAGACCCTATTGCTGAAGACAGGACATATTCTGGAGGCTGGAATTAGAACTATGGAGCTAGAACTGACCTGGAAGCCGCCTGCCCTGAAGGCTAGCTTGCTCTCATAGCTTTGGAGAGCACTATGTAAGCTGCTAAGGGAGAACAGCAATGATCCAACACCAGCTTAAAGACCAAGTATTCACATCAATGTCCAGCACAGCATATGACATCAGTCCCTTTTATCTTGGGGGCAATCAAAGGCTAACTAATTGGACTTAAAGTACATTCAATGGGAGGAAACTCATGTGTGGTACTGTAAACAGAGCCAAATACACATGGATGGAGAGATCATAGATCTTAGAGAAACTCCCAAGGCTGTCACATCCCTAGACTAATATAACTTCTTACTAAGTGCAAAAATATGCATCCTTATATTTATAGACAAATATCCCAGACACCACTTATCCAAAGAAGCTTCTTTTGCACCAGATAAAGTCTATTACAGAGTCTCACAACTGGTCACACACAGACTTGTCCATGAATTACCCAAGCCTTAACAGCACATCTACAAAGCAACTTCGACACCTATGGCTCACACAACATAGAACGAGGTGCCAAGAGGACACTAATGAGTTTCTCAACTCACACAAATGAAGCTCCCTCATGCAACAGAGTTCTGGGAACTGAAAAGGTCATAATGGCCATCCGTGGAGACTAGGAGTCTGCAGAGTGTGGGTCCACAGTCAGGACTCCTATGTTAAGCTTCACTCACCCAAGGCTCAGGGACCATTGTGGAGGACGGGGACAGAAATGTTGTAAGAGCCAGGGAAGTGATACATGATCATATGGGAATAGAATCTGATAAGCTCCTGGGACCCTGCTCATATGAACCTACAGCAATGGTGTCAGCATGCACAAGACCCATGCAAACTCAACCAGACACAAACCCAGCATGTAACTGGGAAAATGGGCAACAGAGCCCAACCTTGAGGAAATATTGGCAACTGATTTCCATTAGATGATGAGAGCTGTTCTTAAATTGAAGGACTCTGGATAGGCTGACTAGAGCCCAATTGATGAATCTGCCTGAGGAACGGCTGGGGACACTAATTTGGCACAATAGGCCTTAACACAAATGAATGATGTATGAATTCCAGTGTGGAGCTGTGGAAGGGCACCAGAGGGGAAGGAGATATAAAGGTGATTAAGATCAACTGAGATGTTATATATGAAATACACAAAAGTTCAATTTAAAAATGAAAAAGAAATAAAATCTTAAAAAATTAATTTGAAAAAAAAATTAATTTAGATCAGTGTATTAAATATATTATAATTTTTACTTTACTAATATTCATAATATATAAGAACAGGTTTGACTTTTCTCCATTTAACAAGTGATACATGCTGCTTAATTTATTTCAAATTAAGTATGCACGAAAGACATGGTTTATCTACAAATTCCAAATGACATTTTAATATTGTGTTTGGAGACTAAATGCGTATTAATATGTGGATTGAAATTTAACTATGCATTGGAGCCCTCCCAACTGCTTCCATGACCTGATATTTGGAATTCTTGAATTTCTCACTTTAAAAAAAAATCAATTACTTTATTATTATAATTTTCGTGTTTTGTTTCTAAAAGAGGAGATGTGAGCACTTTCTGGCTGCTATTTGCAAGTACTCTCCAGAAATAATACACTGTGGGGTTGAATCATTTTATTTCCAATAAAGGAAAAGCCAAATTGAATGAAAATTTCTTCTTTTAACATTTGGTTTTGAAGAACGAGAGAAAGACTGCTGTACTAAAAGATGCTCATTCGACTATAGCTTATAGCTTATATGTCTGAGGTCAAAATTTAGAACTCACATTATTGTGTCCTTCATCAGCTCATTCTCCCCCTCTTTTTCCCCATCTTGAGCATTATAAAGGAACAATTCAGTAACACGTTCCAGCATAAGTCAGTATTGCTGATGTTATCTCTCTTCACCCAGTTATCCATTTGAGAATAAGTTAGAGAACTGAATAAAAGTAACTGAAGGCTATAAAAGAGTAGAAACCACCACCACAGGTGTACCAGCCCAGTGCATCAACAACCAACTGGCTGATTTGGGAACTTCCCCAAACATCTCTTCAACATTTGGATATTTTCATAGTTACTTTTCTCAGTGCTGTGGGAAAACATCTGACAGAAGTACTTTAAGGGTTTATTTTGGCTCCCTGTTTGAGGGTATCATGGTGGGGAAGTTGTGACAGGAGCCTGAGGCAGCTGGCCACATGGCATCCATTAGTCAGCAAACCAAGAGATCAGTGTTCCTGCTCAGCTTGCTTTCTGCGTTTTATTCAGCCCAGGACCTCACCCCATGGAATGGTGCTACGTACATTTAAAAAGGGTCTTCCCGCCTCGAGCAACCTAATCTAGAAACTCCCTCACAGACATGGCCAGCGGTTTGTCTCCTAGGTGATTCTAGGTCAAGTTCACAGTTTTAACCATCACAGCAGTTGGAATTAAAGGATATTCCACTATTATTTTTCCAAAATCACTAATTTTACAACACTTTAATTAACTCCCTGGATATTCTTAGCACCCAAACTAAAGTTGAACATTTTGAACACATATCCTGGTTCAGTCTCTCACTAGCTCTGTGGACCTTCAGCAAGTTATTTCCCTTTTCAAAAAATAATGCTCAGTCTGTTTATATACAAACGAGGAATTAAAATAATCTACCCAGTAAGCTTGGCCAGACCAGAGTGTGGGCATACCACCATGAGATGGAAAAGTGGATAGAATGGCACCTTGGACTTGGCTCTGGTTGTTTTCACTTCAGTGCATTATCAAACTAACAGATGGGTAAAAGCTGTGTAAAGGGTAAAAGTGATAATGACTGAAATCGGTGAACAGATGTAAGTCATCAAAGCATCCCTAACAGAGTGAGGGTCCTGTCAGAGAACCAAAAGTCCCATATCCATGACATCATTAGGCTGGGTTACAATAGCAGCAGTGTTACAAAAGCAGCAATTTCAAAGTGTAGTTGCCTAGACTGGTATTACTGGATATTTCTGAGAAATACAAATTATTGAACCTCATCCCAGGCCTGAGAAACTAGGAACTTTGGGCCCAGACTACATCAATTTGCATTTTAACAAGCCCTGTAGAGATTCACAAAAAATGCATAGCATTTGCAAAGTATCTGAAATCAAACTGATTCAGATTTTTTTATCACCAAGTGCAAAAGAACTTTCTAAGTTCTAACTAGGTTGGCTTTTTTTTTTTTTTTTTNGCAAACCAAGAGATCAGTGTTCCTGCTCAGCTTGCTTTCTGCGTTTTATGCGCCCAGGACCCACCAACCATGAATGGTGCTAGCGGTACTAGTAAAAGGTCTTCCCGCCTCGAGCAACCAATAATCGATAGAACTCCCTCACAACATGGCCAGTCGTGTGTCGTGCCTAGTGAGTGCAGGTAGGAAGTCATCACCCAGCTTCTCTTCACCCATCACAGCAGTTGGATTAAAGGATATTCCACTACTCTATTCTTCTCCAAAATCACTAATTTTACAACACTTTAATTAACTCCCTGGATATTCTTAGCACCCCCAAACTAAAGTTGAACATTTTGAACACACATATCCTGGTTCAGTCTCTCACATAGCTCTGTGGACCTTTCACAAAGTTATTTCCCTTTTTCAAAAAATAATGCTCAGTCTGTTTAGTATACAAACGAGGAATTAAAATAATCTACCCAGTAAGCTTGGCCAGACCAGAGTGTGGGCATACCACCATGAGATGGAAAAGTGGATAGAATGGCACCTTGGACTTGGCTCTGGTTGTTTTCACTTCAGTGCATTATCAAACTAACAGATGGGTAAAAGCTGTGTAAAGGGTAAAAGTGATAATGACTGAAATCGGTGAACAGATGTAAGTCATCAAAGCATCCCTAACAGAGTGAGGGTCCTGTCAGAGAGACGCAAGAAGTCGCGAATCCAGGACTCATTAGCTGGGTTACAATAGCAGCAGTGTTACAAAAGCAGCAATTTCAAAGTTAGTTGCCTAGACTTGGTATTACTGGATATTTCTGAGAGAATACCAAATATTGAACCTCATCCAGGCCTGAGAAAGTAGGAACGTTTGGGCCCAGACTACATCAATTTGCATTTTAACAAGCCCTGTAGAGATTCACAAAAAATGCATAGCATTTGCAAAGTATCTGAAATCAAACTGATTCAGATTTTTTTAATCACAAGTGCAAAAGAACTTTTCTAAGTTCTAACTTAGGTTGGCTTCTTTTCTTCTTTCTTTCTCTTGCAGACAGGTCTGCCGCGTGAACCAGCTGCGCTCCTGGACATCTCACCCTTGTAGACCAGGCTGGCCTCGGAACTCACTGAACGATCCGACCGCCTCTGCCTCTGAGTGTAGGAGAATCACACGCGTCACCGCCACCCACACCTTAGCTTCTCACCAGACTTCCATGCTGGGCATCGCTCGCGTTAACGCCCACGCCACTCACAGACGGCCACAGCACACTTGGCTTCTCTTAACTGTGAGCCATCTCTCTCGAGCCCCTGAGTTGGCTGCTTTTTACACAGCAATTGCTGCTCACACCTCTACCCGTAGCTAGAACATAAGATTCTAATGGCTTACCTAAGAACATCGTCAAAGTGGATGGTGAAATAAAAATATTTCAGAGACATAGGTGAGTGCGTTTTTTGGTTTTTTGTCTTTTCGAGACAGGAGTCTCGTGCTGTGCCAGCTGCGCCTGACACCTGCTCACGCTGACACATGGGCTGGCCTTGGAACTCCCAGAAATCCAGGCGCATCTGCCTCCAACTGCTTGGGATTAAAGGCATGATGCCATCATCCCTGTGAGATCTTAATTTTAAAACCTCACAACCTGCAGGGGATTCTGGATGTTACCACTAGCACAAAGCATTATCTTATGGACACCACTTCACTTTCTGGCTCTTTTTTTCTTTTTTTTTTTTTTTTTTTTTTTTTATTTTTTTGTCATTGTCTTTTCGAAACAGGGTCTCCCTGTAGTCCCAGCTGTCCTGGAACTTACTCTGTAGACCAGGCTGGCCTCGAACTCACAAAGATCCACCTGCCTCTGCCTCCCAAGTGCTAGGATTAAAGGCATGCGCCAGCCACCTCGCCTGGCTTTCTGGCTCTTTTTCTTACGAGCTTCATGTGCAAAGTTGTATTCAAACATAAGGATGTATTTCTCTCAAGAGAAATGTTAATGAATTTAACAGATGTTTCTGCATGACACTGATCAGTCTGCCCTGTGAATGGGTACAGGACTGGACTTTTCTTGTGGTTTTCAGGGATTCAGTGCATTCCATCTGTCTGTCTGTCTGTCTATCTATCTATCTATCTATCTATCTATCTATCTATCTATCTATCTATCTATCTATCATGTGTACTGGCAATCAATGCAGGAATTTGTTAAGCAGGTGCTCTATTGCTGAGCTACACCTCCAAGGTCATGCTGGCCTTGAGTTCTCAATGTCCCCACCTCCATCACTGAAATGTTGGGATTATAGGTATGCACCACCACACCTGTAAGCTTTGGGGAATCTTGTACATTTTTATATGTGAAAGATGAAGGGATGGCATTGCAAGAGCCTGCTAGTTGTGACTGGTTACCTGGGACTTTGGGTCTAGGAACACCTTCCTTGTTTGTTCTAAACAGCACTGTCCAATGGAAGATTCTGTGATGGTGGAAATATTCTATACCCTGCATCATCAATCTCTGCCACTCAACATGTAAGTGACCACCACCACAAAAAGGATCTAACAGTATGGCTAGTACGACTGAAGAAATGGATTTCAATTTTTATTTGATCATAACTAATTTAAATTTGATAGCCACACATGGATCATAGCTATAGTAAAAGTTATAGTGTGCATCAAAGAATGCTATATACATGAATGAAAAATGCCATAATAAATGTCATTATTTTATACAATTAGTATATCCTAAAAATACCAAGTTTCTCTGAAATTCAAATGCACTGAGTAACTTCTATTGTTATTTGCTGAATCTGGCAGCCCTAATTAAAGAGTATCAGTAACATTGAATGGAAAGTTTGATTGAAAGTTTCTCTGGCCAGCTGTGATGGTACACACCTGTAATCTCAGCACTCAGGAGGCAGAAGCAGGAGGATCACTAAATGTGAGGCCATCTTAATTTACACAGTGAGTTCCATCCAGGGATAAAAACAAAAGGAAAGGAGGGAGGGAAGGACAAACCAGTATGAAACAGTTGAAGGTTATTAAAATAGAAAGGCACAGCAGAGTGAGTTGCCCCTGCCTCCCCCCCACCCCCGTGCAGAGGTGTGGGCATTCTGGTGGAAACAGTGCTAGTGTCTCTGGAGCGTAAGATAAGAGAAGAGAGGAAGAGACAGCTAACTCTCCACTCCACAGACAACCTAGAGGAACAGACCTTCAACACAAGGAAGAAATACCTGAATCTTGCATCAGATTACAAACAACTAATCAACAAACTAAATCCGCATGCAAAAAACACAAGGAAAAAAATCAACAACATGGGAAAAGCAAATAATAAGTTCCCACCAAACTCTATCAGTCCTATAGAAGACTCCAAAAATGGGATCTCCCTGGAGGTAACTCAGGACACAGATCGTAAAGGAACAATCATAAATATACTCAAAGAAATCAAGGAATATAAAGAAATAACAAGAATTAAAGGGAGAGAATGACCAACTCCGGAAAGAAATGGAAACACTGAACAAAATCTCAGGCTAAAATGAAAAACGAAACTGAAAAACTAGAAGAAGAGAATGGCAAGCTCTGGAAGGAAATGGAAATACTAAAGGAATCTCAGACTGAAATGAAAAAGAAAATCAAACACTCATCCAGTCAACAGGAAAGGGCAGGAGAAAGCCTCAGTAACAAAATGGATGAAGCAGAAAATAGAATATCAAGCCTAGAAGATAACATGGCAGTACTGAAGAGCCCAAGCAAAGACTATGAAAAAATTTTAAAAACACAAGAGGGGAATAACCAGGAAATGTGGGACACCATGAAGAGACCAAACCTCCACATCATAGGTATAGAGGAAGGAGAAGAATCCCAGGATAATGGTATTGATCAGATCTTCAACAGAATTATAGAAGAAAAGTTCTCCAAATTGAAAAAAGACATACCCAGGCTGGAGAGATAGCCTAGCAGTTAAGAGCACTGACTGCTCTTGCAGAGGACCTGGGTTCCATCCCCAGCACCCACATGGTGGCTAAGAACCATCTGTAACTCCAATTCCAGGAGAACTCCAGTTCCAGGGGAATCTGAGACCCTCTTCTGACCTCCACGGCATTGCATGACACGGGTGCACAAACCTACATGCAGACAGTACATTCATACACATACAAAAATAAATAAAATTTAAAAAAAGAAAAAAGACATACCCATACAAATACAAGAAGCACATAGAGGGGACTGGAGAGATAGCCTAGCGGTTAAGAGCACCGACGCTCTTGCAGAGTACCCGGGTTCGATCCCCAGCACCCACATGGCGGCTAAGAACCATCTGTAACTCCAATTCCAGAACTCCAGTTCCAGGGGAATCCGAGACCCTCTTCTGACCTCCGCGGCATTGCGCGACACGGGTGCACAAACCTGCATGCAGACAGTACATTCATACACATACAAAAATAAAAAAAAAAAAAGAAGCACATAGAACACCAAATANAGAACCGAAGAGCTCAAGCAAAAACTATGAAAAAAAAAATCACAAGAGTGGAATAACCAGGAAATGTGGGACACCATGAAGAGACCAAAACTCCACATCATAGGTATAGAGGAAGGAGAAGAATCCCAGGATAATGTTATGGACCAGATCTTCAACAGAATTATAGAAGAAAATTTCCCCAAATTGAAAAAAGACACACCCATACAAATATAAGAAGCACATAAAACATCAAATAGACAAGAGCAGAAAAGAAACTCCCCATGCCATATCATAATTAAATCACTAGATGCTCAAAACAAAGACAGAATACTGAAAGCCACAAGAGAAAAACAGAGTGTTACATATAAAGGGAAACCCATCAGAATTACAGCTGACTTTTCAATACAAATGATGAAAGCCAGAAGAGCTTGGACCAAAGTATTCCCAGTACTAACTGACTATAGATGTCAACCCAAGTTACTCTACCCAGCAAAAATGTCAATTGTAATAGAAGGAGAAAAGAAAATCTTCCATGACATAGACAAGATGAAAGAATACATGTCTAGAAAACCAACCCACCAGAAAATATTTGAAGCAATTCAGAGGACAGAGGAAAGGAGCAGCTATCCCCAAGCCATAGGAGAGAGTAATTGATGAAGATATAACCCCAGAAATAAAAATGTAGACCAAAAATGCAAACAGAAAATAAAGTGAAGGGAAGCAATACACATCTTTCAATATTAACCCTAAATATTAATGGTCTGAACTCCCCAGTCAAGAGACACAGACTGGGAGAATGGATTAAGAAACGGAATCCATTTTTCTGTTTGTCTACAAGAAACACACCTCACCTTCAAGGACAGAAACCATCTTAAGGTGAAAGAATGGGAAAAAAATGCTCCAAGCAAATGGTACCAAAAAGCAAGCAGGAGTTGCTATTTTAACATCAGACAAAATAGATTTCAAAGTAATTAATTAATCAGAAGAGATGAAGAGGGCCACTACATCCTTATCAAAGAATCAATCAACCATGAAGATCTCAGAGTCATAAATATATATGCACCAAACTCTGGTGCACCAAACTTCATAAAACACAATCCTGAGAGGAAATCCATAGTCACTTCAGTGGCTGATTACCATATTCAAGTCATTGTAGGAATTTTTTTAAAGACCCAGATCCTTTTATTATGACTTTACTTGTGTTTTTTCTTTGCTTCAAAATCAAAACCAAAAAAGTATAGCAAGTAGAAGAATAGTGCTATTTCTCCAGAAGACTTAATAATGGTTTTCTACAACCCTATAATTTCAAGCTGTGATCAAATCGAGGTGCCATAACTATCTCTTCTTTTGGTATAGAAAAGAAACCAGTTCTTGAGGCCTTCAAACTAATCCTTGATGTAATAAAGAATGTATGATTTGGGGGAGCTGGAGAGATGGCTCAGCAGTTGAGAGTGCTGGCTGCTCTTAGAGAAGACCCAGGTTCAATTCCCAGCACCTGCTTGGCAGCTAACAACAATCCTTAACTCTAGTTCCAGAAGAGAATCCAACACCTTCTTCTGACCTCCTCAGACATTGCAGGACAGAGTGCACTTACATATATACAGGCAATATGCTCATACACATAAAATAAAAAATAAGATATTTTTAAAATATTGTATAATTTTATACCTACATATTAAGTACATACCTGATAACATCATTTTTTCCGAGATAAGATTTCATTATGTAGATGGAGCTAGCTTGGAACTCACTATGTTGCCCAGGCTCAAGATCCTCTTGCTTCGGCTTTCTGAGAACTGGGTTTACAGACAGGCACCACCACACTTACTTTTACAACACCATTTTTAACTAGAGGAAGGCATTTTGAAAAGTCCCTCCCTCCCCAGGAATAGCAGAGAAACACAAACATGGTATTTTTATGAAACAATTTTCCAAGAGGCAGACTGGCTCCAGGCCCTCTTGTTTCCAAGAATTTTCAGATCACAGAGCAATAGTTTGTGATTTTTTTCTCCCAAACAAAGGTTTCAGTATGGCAAACAGCCAGCAGACTTTAAAATGAATCATAACATTATGCCCAGACCATCATCTTTGAAATTTTCCCATTTTCCCTCTTTCCTAAAATACTGGCATAGTTATATACTTAACTTTGGGGATCTGAAGGCTGAAGAAGCAATGTGTCTCCAGCAAGAATCTACTAGCACTCCCCTCTGCTCTGATAGAGTCTTTCTCTGTCTTTTCTGCCACCTCACTAGGAAGAGTCTGGGAGACAACTGGCACTCTGCCCAAAGAATGAAAATATGGGAATGAATCCTGCCAAGTTTAAACTTGGAAGTATAACACTGACCCTGGAGGGGGTTCCTCTGTGATTGGTACCCAAACTGTGACTCACAAAGTATAGTGATCTCTGAGCTAGTAGCAACAGCAGAGTAAAATCAACATTTGGGACTTTATAGATGTTAGGTGCAGGCTTCCCAGAATCCCAAGGGGCACACAGGTGCCCACTTCCTCAAGAAGCTATCAATCTTCTGACCCCTTCCCCTGTACCTGAGGCCCCGCCCCATGGGTATAAATGGGTGGGCCCCAGCTGCCATCTCTCTCTCTCTCTCTCTGTCCCTCTCTCTCTGTCCCCATCCCCCCTTCTCTCTGCCCCCTGCCATGCTGTCTGGTCCCACCACGTGTCTGCAGGTGGCTCACGCTGGCAGTCCCACATGGAAGTAAAGCATGTTCCTGGAGTGACCTAAGCCTCATGTGCCTTTTTTATTGGGATTTTCATGCTTTTTATAACCTAACAATAGAGATGCTAATTTTTAGACCTATCTTCAGTTACCTGAATATATTCTATCCTTCTAAAGAAAAGTTTTTAGGGCTGGAGAGATGGCTCAGTGGTTAAGAGCAGTGGCTGTTCTTGCAGAAGACTTGGTTTCAAATTCCAGCACCCATCTGGTGACTCCAGTTCCAGAGGATGTGACACCTTCTTCTAGTCTCCATGGGTATTAGAGGATACTGGTAGACTTACATACATGTAGGATAATACGCATAAAATAAAAATAAATTTATACTCATACACATAAAATAAAAATAAATACATTTTTAAAAGCTTTCATGCTTGAAGAAAAGTCTGAGCCGAAGGCCCAGGAATTCTGATCTCTGGAAACACAGCGCAACTATACCAACTATGCCCTCAGGTTGAAGTCTGGGACTCCCAAGGTCGTCAGAGACCCCGGAGGGGACTCTCTTGTGGTTCATCCAGAGAAGATGTCAAGAGATACCCTGATTCTGACTAACAGAAAAGGATTGGGGGAGCACTTTTCTCCCTTTACTATTTTACAGATGGGAAATTCCAAGTCAAAAACCACCCCTTTTTCTTCTCCTTTAAGAACCGGAACTAGGGCTGGAGAGATGGCCTAGCAGTTGAGAGCGCCAACTGCTCTTGCAGGGGGCCCGTGTTCAATCCCCAGCACCCACATGGCGGCTGAGAACCGCCCGTAACTCCAATTCCAGGAGAACTCCAGTTCCAGGGGAATCCGACACCCTCTTCTGACCTCCGCAGCATTGCACGACACGGGTGCACAGACCTGCGTGCAGACAGTACATTCATACACATAAAATAAATAAATAAATAAATAAATAAATAAATAAATAAATAAATAGAACCGGAACTAATTTTATCCCCCCAGACCCTAAAGAAAAAATAAATGGATCATGTTTTTATGCCACCAGGTTTGGCCAGAATATCATCTGGGAGATGGGTAAAAATGGTGCCCAGAGGGAAGTATTGTAATGTTTGATAACATTATAATTCAATTAGACTTGTTTGGCCAGGAGGAGGGAAAATGGTCTAAGGTTGGTTATGTACAGGCTTTCCTTGCTTTGAGAGAGAAATGGGAGCTGGAGAGATGGCCTAGCGGTTAAGAGCGCTGACTGCTCTAGCAGAGGATCAGGGTTCGATCCCCAGCACCTACATGGCAACTGAGAACCGTCTTTGACTCCAGTTCCAGGGGAATCCAACGCCCTCTTCTGACCTCCATGGCATTGCATGGCATGGGTGCACAAACCTGCATGCAGACAGTACATTCATACACATAAAAAATGCTACATGGATTCATAAATAGTAGGCATGATTGTGGCTCAACCTCCAACCTTTAAATAATCCCCCTAAGAAGGAACTTGTTCAACAGAAGAGAAAGGGCCTCCAGCTACCAAAGGGATACCTACAATGTCTCCTTCCTTCCCACCCTATCTAGAAACTCTAGACTCTCCTATACCCATCTCTTTTGGCATTGAGATAGGCATACCTAGGACCTGATGGACGACCCAATGCAGTCAATGCTTCCTTTTCCCTCCAATACTTAAAGAAATTAAAATTGATTGAGTAAATTCCCTGATAAATATATAGATGTTTTTCAAGGATTAGCCAAATCCTATGACTTTGTATGGAAGGATATCATGCTAATTAAAAAATATTTTATTAGCATTTCTTTCTTTAAGAAATAGCATGGGGCTGGAGAGATGGCCTAGCGGTTAAGAGCGCCGACCACTCTTACAGAGGACCCGGGTTCGATCTCCAGCACTCACATGGAGGCCGAGAACTGTCTGAAACTCCAATTCCAGGAGAACTCCAGTTCCAAGGGAATCCGACACCCTCTTCTGACCTCCGAGGCATTGCACGACACAGGTGCACACACCTGCATGCAGACAGTACATTTATACACATACCGAAATAAATAAAGTTAAAAAATTAAAAATATATATATATATAAAGAAATAGCATGATGACATTGAAAACTTGGTATAGGTTGGAGATAACCAATCCTTAAAACCACAGAAAAAAAAATGAAAACAAAACAAAACAAAAAAGCAGAGAAAGATGCAGAAAACTTACGGCAGAATGCACGATCTGCGATGGGTAGGGGTGGGGTGGGGGGGAAGGGAGGGGGATATATGCCTGAACTGAATTGGAAAATGATGTATGAAATACACAAAGCATCAATAAAAATAAATTAAAAAAGAAAAAAATAAAATAAAATAAAAATAAAAATGACAAAAAAAAAAAAAACACAGAAAAGATTGCAGTCTTACTGCTGTAGAATTACACGGGGATGAAATGTAGAAGGTAAATTGAATGGGAGATTTACTGACGCTAACTGGACAGGAAGGAGATTGTTGCCCCATTAGTGGGCAGGTCCCGTGAGTGACCGTAAATGGGATTATAATTGCCCTGGGTAGATGGAGACAAGAATATCTCACTGTGTAGCTTAGAAGGCTCAAAAAGAACCTGAACTAAAGACTTAAATTACTCTGATCTTTCTCAAGTGATTCAGAGAGCAAAGGAGACCCTACAGTCTTCCTAGAGAGACTCAGGGAACATCTTATCAAACATACTAACCTAGCTCTGACTTAACAGACGGACCCCTGACCTTCAGTGACCACTTTTTAACTCAGTCTGCCCTGGACATCAAGCAAAAATTATGAAAGATTCTTCTGGGGCCTGACAATACCCTAGACAATTTATTCAAGAGTGCCACCAGAGTTTTCAACAATTGAGATCAGGAAGAAACCAGGGAAAGACAGTGATGAGACAAAAGAAGGGCCACCTTCCTAGTGGCTGTCCTCCAATCCCGACAGGACCCCAAATGTCTCTTACTGGACGAGGCATGAGTATGGAAGGTCAAGACATTTGAAATAGGAGTTCCCTAACAGAAAGCAAGGGACGCTATCCAGGCCCTGTCCTAACTGTCAGCAAAACCGTTAGCAAGAAGACTGTCCCCAGGAGCAAAGATTCAAGAGGATGGAATGCAAGCCTATCCTAGCCCAATAAGAACAGGACTGAAGGGGCTAGGGCTTGTCCTATAATATCTCCACCCAACATCAACTTACTCTATGTGAACCCTAGGTAACCCTGATAGTAGAGGGATGAGACACAAACTTCATATTAGGTACAGAAGCTTCTTTCTCAGGCCTTCGCTCTAGTCCTGTCCTCCTCCTGATAGTGCTGCCTTGATGGAAGTCTCGGGAAAGCTGATGACTCATTCATTATTTTACCTGCTCCCTCAGTTGCAACCAAGAAAGGTCTCTTTTTTTCTCACATGGCTTCGCTTCCTCATACTGCCAGAAAGCCCTGCTCCACTTCTGGATAAGACCTCATGTCCTGCCGAGGGACCACCAAGATTAGGGCCCCAGGACTGGACCTCATCCTCCCTTTAATAGAAGCTGAAATAGATTTGGGAGGATAGACCATCCAAGGGTAGATTGGAAAGGCAACTACATCCTCCCACTATTAAAGTCCATCTAAAAGACTCCTCTTTATTTCCCCACTGACATTGTCCTATAAAACCTGAAGTAGGGGCTGGAGAGATAGCCTAGCGGTTAAGAGCACTGACTGCTCTTGCAGAGGACCCGGGTTCGTTCCCCAGCACCCACACGGTGGCTGAGAACCATCTGTAACTCCAATTCCAGGAGAACTCCAGTTCCAGGGGAATGCGAGACCCTCTTCTGACCTCCGCGGCATTGCACGACACGGATGCACACACCTACATGCAGACAGTACACTCATACACATACAAAAAAAAATACCTGAAGTATGACAGGGCTTTCAAAACATCCAACTCCAGCAGACAAAAACTCAGCATAGAACTGGGGAATTGGGCAGCAGGCCCCAATCTTAGCAGAAGTATTGGCAGCTGATTACTACTGGGTGAGGAAGAGCTGATCTTTAAGGGAGAGACTCTAAATAAGCTGACTAGACCTCAGGGGATGAACTTGCTTTTGGAGGGTCCAGCTGTTCAAATAAAAAAAAAAAAAAGAAAGATGACATCATGAACTTTGCAGGTAAATGGATGGAGCTAGACGATATCATGCTAAGTGAAGTAACACAGTCCCAGAAAAGCAAACGACAAATGGTATCCCTCATCTGTGGATGCTAGCACCAGTTACCTATTTGTATGGCAAAATGAGCAACATTAATGTGATCTGAAAACAACTGTGCCCTTATATTGTGAATCCCTTAAATAAATAAAGTAAAAAAAAAAAAAAAAACAATCCCTGTTCTGCCCTCAATCATGCTATCTACTTCCCAGAAGAAGATGAAGACCATAGAAGTCCTAAACTTAACTATGAATGACTAATTTTGCAAACGTATGTTGTAGAGCGGTGGGCATTTGAAAGAAACTTCCCCTGCCAAATCCTGACTTCAGTAATCACATGGATGATCCTTGCAAGGGTCCCCCCCTACTCCCTACCTCATGCCCAGGGTTAAATTGATTCAGGAGTATCCCTACAGAATCTCAGTTCCAAAAACCCTACTCTCCAAACACAGCCAGACAACAACAATAAAAGTAATTAAAAAAAAAAAAAACCTATTGGGCTGGAGACACGGCTCATCAGTTAAGAGGACTTGCAGAAAACCCAGGTTCAAATCCCAACACCCACATGGAGGGTAATAACTGTCCATAACTCCAGTTCCAGGGGATCTGACACCCTCTCTGTCCTCCATTGGCATTGCATAACAGGGTGCACATACTTACATGTGAGCATAACACTCATACAAATAGAATAAAAAGAAAGTTTTAAAATTAAAAAAATTAACTCCGTTTTCTCAAAGAGCATGAAGAAGATGTATAACCCTAAATAACACTTGTTAGAATCACCTCCTTCACTCTCCTCTTTTTTCCCTGAAGTGTCCATCCACATTTCTTTCTTTTTTTTATGAAGTTATTTTTAAACATTTTTTATGTGTATTGAGTGTACTGTCTGCATGTAAGTTGGTACACCCGTGTCGTGCGATGCTGCAGAGATCAGAAGAGGGCATTGGATTCCCCTGGAACTGGAATTAAAGACGGGTTATTAGCCGCCATGTCGGTGCTGGGAATTGAAACCAGGTCCTCTGCAAGAGCAGTCAGTGCTCTTAATCGCTGAGCCATCTCTCCAGCCCCCCATCCACATTTCTGTATGGAGGCAGCTTCAGGCCCAAGAGTAAGACTGTATGGGAGAGAGCAGAACATTAAGGGATTTGGTTTAAAGCCATATTTACATAATACCTTACAAAATTTAAATAAAAAGTCACTCGCCCATAACAAAGAGTGCACCCAATAGTGTTTGGGGGTGGGGATGGGCTATAGCTTCCCTAGCTGTTACTACCCTCCAACAGGGGTTTACTCAAATCTTTTAAAAATTATATATATTATATAAATATAATATATATTGGAGACAGGGTCTCCCTTTAGTCCCAGCTGGCCTGGAGCTTGCTATGTAGACCAGGCTGGCCTTGAACTCACAGAGATCTGCCCACCTCTGCCTACCAAGTGCTGGGATTAAAGGTGTGTGCCACCACTATTTTATTTTTATGTGTATGAGTGTTTTGCCTGCGTGTACGTTAAGTGTACCCATGTTGTGCAATCCCTGTGGAGGCCAGAAGAGGGCACTGGATGCCCTGGAGCTAAAGTTAAGGACTTTTTTTTTTTTATTAGTTCAGGTGAACTTGTGAAAGGTTGCTAACATTTCATGAACTTTGATTTATTTGTAAAGTGGGAATAATAATTTGCAGAGATCTGAAGTTTATAAAGGACATTTGTTAGCTGTCATGTGGGGGCCGGGAACCAAACTCTGGTCCTCTGGAAGAGCAGAGGAAGGCTTTCAGCCACTGAGCCCCAGAAGAAGACTTTACTTGTTTGTTCGCTTGTTTGTTTGTGGTGCGTGTGTGTGTGTGTGTGTGTGTGTGTGTGTGTGTGTGTGTGCGCGCCTGCATAAGTTTTTGTTCACCATGTGAGTGCAGAGGGCATTGCATCTCCTAGCACTGGAGCTACAGGCAGTTGTGAGTTGCCTGATGGGGATGCTGGGAACTGATCCTAGGTCCTCTGGAAGAACAGTAAGCTCTCTTGATCCCTGAGCCATTTTTTCAGCCCCCTCTTACTCAAGTCTCTTTTCGTGTGTGTGTGTGTGTGTGTGTGTGTGTGTGTGTGTGTGTGTGTGTGTGTTTTAGAGACAGGGTCTCCCTGTAGTACCAGCTGTCCTGGAACTCACTCTGTAGAACAGGCTGGCCTTGAACTCAAAAAGATCCGCCTGCCTCTGCCTCCCAAGTGCTAGGATTAAAGGCATGCACCACCATGCCCGGCTGTTCAAGTCTTAAACTCTTGGACTTTCATGAACTCCCTCAAAACAGTTTTGCTTTTTTTGTTTTGTTTTGTTTTTTATTTTTTATTTTTATTTTTTTATGTGTATGAGTGTACTGTCTGCATGTAGGTTGGTGCACCCATGTTGTGCAATGCCCCGGAGGTCAGAAGAGGGAGTCAGATTCCCCTGGAACTGGAGTTAAAGATGGTTCTTAGCTGCCATGTGGGTGCTGGGAATTGGACCCGGGTCCTCTACAAGAGCAGTCGTCGCTCTTAACCGCTGAGCCATCTCTCCAGCCTGTTTTTTTTGTTGTTGTTGTTTGTTTGTTTGTTTTTTAAAACCTGTCCCAGACCAGAGAGATGATTCCACTGGGAAAAGAACCTTCTGCCAAGAAAAGTCTTCTGCCAACCTGACAACCTGAATTCAATCCCAGGGACCTACATGGTAATAAAAGGGAATCAGCTCCCATAAATAGTCCTGTGACATCCACATGCGTGTGCACAGGCTCCCACAGACACACACGCATACACACAAATCAATCAATCAATTAATTAATAAAAATTATTCTAAAGAACCTGGAGAGATGGCTCAGCAGTTAAGAAGACTGGCTACTCCTTCAGATGACTCAGGTTCAGTTCCCAGCACCTACATGGTGACTAACAACTGTCTGTAACTCCAGTTACAGAGGATTTGATGCCCTCTTCTGACCTCTGAGGGCACTGCACAACATGGGTTCACCTACCTACCTGCAGGCAATACATACACATAAAATAAAAATCATAAAATATATTTCTTAATTATTTTAAAAGAAAAACTTGGGGCTGGAGACATGGCTCACGGTAAGAGCACTGGCTGCTCTTGCAGAGGACCTGGGTTTAGTTACCATCACTCACATGGCTGACAACAATTGTCTGTAACTCCAGTTACAGAGGATTTGATGCCCTCTTCTGACCTCTGAGGGCACTGCACAACATGGGTTCACCTACCTACCTGCAGGCAATACATACACATAAAATAAAAATCATAAAATATATTTCTTAATTATTTTAAAAGAAAAACTTGGGGCTGGAGACATGGCTCACGGTAAGAGCACTGGCTGCTCTTGCAGAGGACCTGGGTTTGGCTCCCAGCACCCACTGGTGGCTAACAACCGTCAGTAACTCCAGGACCAGGGGATCCAACTCCCTCTTCTGACCTCTGCAGGCATTACACAGAACTTATATATATACAGGCAATACATTCATACACATAAAATAAAAAAAAAAATAATGAAATATTTAAAAAGAAAAACTGGCCGATTGCTGTGGTGCATGCCATAGGGTATCCTGAAGAAGCAGAGGTCGGAGGATCGGGAGGATCGAGAGAGAGCTTGAGGCCAGACTGGGCTTATACGTTTCCCTCTTATTTTTTGACTCCTAGGCTGCTTCTAACCCAACCCTTCCCAAACAGAAATACACACACACACACACACACACACACACACACACACACTCACTCAAACATCATCTCCAACCATAATAACCAAGAAAGAAAGAAACAAGGAAATAAACAAGAAAGAAAGAAAGGAAGGAAGGAAGGAAGGAAGGAAGGAAGGAAGGAAGGAAGGAAAGAAAGAAAGAAAGAAAGAAAGAAAGAAAGAAAGAAAGAAAGAAAGAAAGAAAGAAAGAAAAGAAAAATGCCCTTCTGTTTTTCCACTGGAATGTGGGAGGGCAAAGCCAGAGACGTTTTTTTAACCACTGGGCCATCCCTCCAGCCTCATTATCTCTTTCTTTTAATAAAGAATTGCAGGTTAGTGTGTTTGCCTGCTTTGTGACTTATCCTCATTCTCTGTATATACTCTCATTTGTACATTTTGAGCTTTATGTTCATTTGCTCACTATCTTGTCTACACAACACTGACCAAACTTTTTCCAATATTTACCATTTATTATTATTTCCTTTATATGCCTATATTAATTGTGCACAGGTAAAACTAATAAGCTTTAGTACTTCCTTTACTATAATTATATGTTTGGATTTCTTCTGTGTTTCATTTTCATTATAGCATTATTTTATAATATAAAATACTAAATTAGCTTTGTCTTTTAGAGCTTTGAAAATCTTATTTTATTCAATTCTTCAAGACTTCAACTGCTGAGTCTTGACTTTGCTGTTTTAAAGATGTCACATCTTTTCCTTTTCAATGTGTTTCAATCTTCTCTGTGAATTAGATTTATCTGAATTTTACTTAAGCTTTCATTAATATTTTGGAGCTTTTACTTAATTCGTTATTTGTATTGAATTATTTGCCATTTTCTTTTTAAACATTTTAAAGCCAGAGATCTTAAGTAAGCTAGGCAAGGATGGGAGATTTCAAAGCAGAGAGAGAGAGAGAGAGAGAGAGAGAGAGAGAGAGAGAGAGAGAGTGTGTGTGTGTGTGTGTGTGTGTGTGAACGTTTCTGTGCACATAGGGTTTTTACTGGTGTCCCGGAGTTGGTAAAGGTGGAAACGTCCTGAAGGAAGGCCACAACCAGCCTGCAAATATGTCTTTCGGAGACTATTAAGAGAGGCTGAGTTGGCTCTATTCCGACTCCGATCTTGCCCTTTATCGCCAGATCCCATCCTTTTGCAGTCTTGGCTAAACCCAGAGAACTGGGAGGGGAGTTGGAGCTGTGCTCCTAATGAGAGAGTTGGAGCTGTGCTCCCAATGAGAGAGGTTGTTTCCCCTGAGGGAAGTGGCCAGGGCAGTGAGGGGCTGCTCCGCTCCGTCCAGCAATTGGTGAGTGTGGAAGAGTGTGAGTGAGTGTGGACAAACCTACAGGAAGGGGACTTGGACACCAGCTCCTTGCCACGACTGTTGATGAGCTGCAGAGACCCGCCAGCCACTCTGGACTTGGGGACTGTTTTGGGGAGGAATCAAGGGCTAGCTTGACAAAGGGTTGCATTGCGTTCGAGCCTGGAGTCTGGTGCCCCCTCGTGGTCTAGACGTATCAGAACGCGAGAGACCTGAAGGGGCTGAGGCCGCAGAAGGGCTCTTTCCTACTAGATTCTCCTGATCCCACAGCCTTCAGAAATCGGAAAAAGAGACGTCAAGCATCACCTAGGTTCTGTGTGGAGGACCACAGGGCCATCCTTCGGGCAGCTCCAGGGAAGGAGGAACACAGGTTAAAGCTGAACGCTAGGCGTGGCAGGCATGGTTGCTCACGTCTATAATCCTAGCATGTGGGATGCTAGGCCAGCTTGAGGGTACACAATGTGTTTAAGTATAGCCCTGATTACATAGGGCTGATATAGCCCTGATATACCCCATCTAAAAAAAGTAGAGGCATAAAACAGACCACTTTAAGGCTCCTGTGTGCACACAACACCCCAGATCACAGCATCAGATCTGAAAAAACAAAAAAACAAAAAACAGGAGCAACAAACAACAAAAAAACATTTTTTCCACAAGAACTCTTATCATCCTTCTTCCTTCCCTGGCCACCATTCCCAGATTCTAGAGGAAAGAGCACCGATTTTGTAATCAGGGCTGACATTTTTACTAAACATGGGAGTTACATGATCTACCCTAAGGACCATTAAATGCAGAGGAAAAGGACCTGGAGTCATGTTTGATAGCAGTGACTTGAAAAACATAAAATATGGTTACATGTATTCAGTCTACCACTAAACCGAGGTCCATCAACACATCAGGGACACATGCCTAGACACAGGGCATAGAGTTGGGAAGCAGATGGGGAGGGGGGGGGAAAGAGGGGAGAGGTTAAAACTCAAGTGTACCACTCGATAGTTTTATTGCTTCAGAAAGTCCTAGCTGAAATCATTTCTTCATTTGTAAGACAAGACGTAAAGGGAAGCCTGGTGAGGTGCTGCTAACCTGAAGTCCCAGCACTTGGGAGGTAGAGACAGGAGGGGCAGGAGTTCAAGGTCAGCCTCAGCTACAAGTTTGAGAGTTTAAGGCCAGTATGGGATCCATGAGACAAAGGAAGGGAAGAAGGAAGGAAGGAAGGAAGGAAGGAAAGAGGGAGGGAGGGAGGGAGGGAAGGAAGGAAGGAAGGACTTTACTGGAAGGTTAGTAAAAGGATCAGAGGAATTGTGTATAAATGAACAGGAACTACCATGTTGACACTGGGAAGATGCACTTTTTCTCAGTTTCCATCAGACTATTGGTGGGGAAAGTAGGCTGTGACAAAAGACAAAAATTAGTAGAACTGAAACAAAAAATCAGAAGTCTTGCTGCTTTTCTTGGCTTATTTTGTAGTTCCGGTACTTAGGAGGCCAAGGCAGGGAAATCCAGACCAGCCTGGGCTAAAAAAGAAAAAAAAAACAAAACAGCCAGGTATAGTGGCACACACCTTTAATCTCAGCACTCAAGAGGCACAGGCAGGCAGATCTCTGTGACTTAAAGGCCAGCCTGGTCTACATAGCAAGTTCCAAGCCAGCCAGGGGTGCATAGTGAGACGTCTTTGGAGACGAAGGTTTTCCTGGCTCTGAATTTCAAAAGCAACATCTCAGGAGATTTTTCTGGATTGGTTTATAAATTACTGGAAACCTTGGCTATTCTTTCTTATGGATTTCCAAAATCTTTAGCGGCAGTGATGGGCTGATTGGAACTGTGACAACTTCTGCAGGAATTACTATCCGTAACCTTCCAATCCTTTGAGATATTCTCTGCTTGCTAGATCACCGGGAGGATAGGCTCACCGCTCCTGCCCTGAAGGACATATTTTGACATCCACACAGAATTTGATAACAAATTTCTTAAACATAAATATGTGTATTTTTAGATTAAATAGCTAAATTCAAAATGCTTTTCACCTTCCATGGTCTAGTTCTGGCCTGTAAAGGCCACAGGACTCTCCCGTCAAAGGCCTTCATCACCTTTCAAGAGTATTTACCTAGGCAGTAAGCAGCCTTTACCAAAAAATGTACTACTGGTGAGTGCTCTCAGCCAACCAAAGCATCTCAACTAATCTGCATATGCTAACGTGGGTTCCAGGGAAGATGTCAAAATAAGTTCCTGTCCTCCCTCACCTTTACTTTAATCCCACATAGGTTTTGCTTTTACCATATGGTAATTATTTCCAAATCACAAGTGCAAACACTCACTCTGATTGGAAAATTAGCAGATTTCAAACTCGGGTAATTTGCCCCTAATGAGGAACTTGTTGAACTGAATTTAACAATTAACTGCAACACCCTTTGCTGCCTGTGGCTAAGGCAGGGAGTGGAAGACAGAAGGGCAAAGTCAAGGGGTGGGATCTGGCAGGACCCTTGGTTCAAGATGAAGGCTGGGATATGGCAGGACCCTTGGTTCAAGATGAAGGCTGGGATCTGGCAGGACCCTTGGTTCAAGATGAAGGCTAGAATGGAGAAAGGCATGTTAATGGGGCTCTTAAAACCTCAGAAATTTGGCTGTTGGGAAGGATATATGCTATAATATAGCCAATTTCAAATATATGTGAAAGTAGAGAAAATACTGTAACAAACCTCCATATACCTACCTCCATATAGCCCTGGTTATGGGGAGGATGTCCAGTTTCTTCAGATCCTGGCCCCAGCCGCAGTCTTTGCTCTTTTTTCTCTTTCTTTTTTCTTTTTGCAGTCTTTGTTCTTATGTTCCCAACAGAGAAAAATTCATATAGGGCATAGTAGTTGATCGGCACTCAAGGCTTTAATTAAAGCAAGCAAAGGTGATGTACTCTTTAGGGAAAAATAAAAAAGGAGGACCTAGCTAAGGAGCAAAAGCCCCAAGGCTAGAAGGCATGAGGCTTCTATCTCCCCTCTCCCTGCCATGCCTTCCCTTGAGTGAGCACTTCCAGCCAAGTGATGTGCTTTTCTTTTTTTTTTTTTTTTTAAATTAGTTATTTTTATTTTAATAGTATGAATGTATTGTCTGCATGCAGGTCTGCGCACCCGTGTCGTGCGATGCCGCGGAGGTCAGAAGAGGGTCTCGGATTCCCCTGGAACTGGAGTTCTCCTGGAACCGGAGTCGCAGACGGTTCTCAGCCGCCATGTGGGTGCTGGGGATCGAACCCGGGTCCTCTGCAAGAGCGGTCGGCGCTCTTAACCGCTAGGCCATCCCTCCAGCCCGTGATGTGCTTTTCTTGGAAGCTCACTTTGCTTAGAATTCAGTGTAAATACATGTATAAGATACAAGAATATGTAGAAGGGTTTAAGAACCCCCTACAGTTGCTTGCAAAGATTTCAAGTTATCCCAGTTCATGGATTGAGCATCGTTACTCTCACTATGTGCCTTGATGATCAACTTCAATTTAAAGACCTGGTACCCAGTTCTTGCTGGAGACTGTCTCTGTTACGTGCTTTGCTTCTTCATCCCCCAGAATACTGATGACACTGCCCAGCAGGATGACCAATAGCCATATGTGACTAAAAAGCACTCACAATGTAGCTAGTGGGACTGGAGAGATGATTCAGTGCTTAAGACCACTTACTGCTCTTGCATAGGACCCAGGTTCAGTTCCCAGCACCCACATGGCAGCACACAACCATCTGTAACTCCAGTTCCAGGGATCTAACGCCCTCTTCTGGCCTCCATGGGCACCTGACACATGTGGTTCACATACATACATGAAGGTAAACATACATACACATACTATAAATAAATTTTAAATGGAGCTAGTGAAAATGAACTAATTTTTACATTATATTTACCTGTAATTATTTTAAATTTTAAAATTGGTACTTGATTCAATTATTGGAAAAATTATACTTCCATGTGGGAAATGAATCTGCATTTTCAACTGTAAATGTTCTACAAATCTAAATTCCCATCAAGTAGTTCTGCATGTTTATGTATGCCTGTTTATTCATGGGAAAGGGGGACACATGGAGGCCAGAGGACAACCTCAGCCGTCTTTCTCAGATGCCATCAACCTTTTTTCAAAAGCAAGGTCTCTCCGTGGCCTGGGGCTGACCACATAGGCTAAGCAGGCTGACCTGTGAGCCCCAGGGACCTGCTTATCTCTGTGTACCACCATGATCAGCTTTTCATTTTTTTCCCTAATGGTCCCGGAAGATCAAACTCAGGTCATCAGGCACTAACCAAGTATTATATGTATACTCCTACATTTGCATAATCCTCTCACTATCAGTGTACTATGATAAAGCCCTGAAGACATGGCCCTCAGAAAACTAACTTTGTTGCCTGGGAGATAGCTCAACGGGTAAAGGTACGACCTGCACAAGGCTGACAATACAAGCTTGATCCACAGAATTCATATAAAAAGTCAGATGTGCTGGCCCACAGCTGGAAGCCCAGTGCTTCCTACCATAAGATGGAAAGCAGAGACAGGAGAATCAGCCTGGAGCTCAATAGCCAGCTAAGCTGGGGTATGCAGCACAGGAGAGACCTTTCCTCAAAAAGCTAGAAGGAAGGTCTTGAAAGTTCTTCTCTGACTTCTACATGCACATACTAAATAAACAAAATTTGAATGGTGAGTAAAAATGACTCATGGATTAGGAAAGAGGCTCGAGCTTCTCCAATACTAAAATAAGTGAAATCACAAAATGGAGCCCAGCAATATCCTCTAAAGGGAGCAAACATCAAAGTAATAGCCAGGTTGGGATTCTTGCAGGGAAATAATATCAGATACCAACAGCTAATTGGAAACAAAGGTGAATTTATTTGTCTGCCTGGAAAGGAAGGGTACATCACTCAAGCACTAATTCTGCCTGTCTCTCCATGTTGTACCTGAAAGGACCGGATACAAAGTAAAGAGAGAAATGACACGAGATCCGACCAGATTCTGAAGTCAGGTGACTCTGAAGGCTGAGCTCAAGTTCTTTTCAACTGTTTCCTGGGCTGACTCACTTCTTCCACTTGCAGGCAGCACAAACAACAATATCCAGGATGCTCCTCCCAGCTCGCTGTCACTCAGATGGCAAATCTGACGAGTTTGCTTGAAGGAGCCACATCTTACTTGAACAGCACCCGGAGGACCTTAGTGTAGGTGGTCTATGTCAGCGCTGATCACGGTTAACGTCCCTTCACTAATCTGGTTACAAATGGCAGACCAAGTTTCCATTTCTTACGGTAGAAAAACATACATGCACATTTTACAAAGACAACTTTTATGCAACATAACAAAATTTGAGGCACTAAAGCAAAACCCTGTACATGAATGATGACTGCAGCACTGTCCACAATAGGCAAAAGGTGGAAACATCCCAAGCGTTGAACAGTGGCTGCACGGATACAGAACAGGCTATGTGCAGACAGTGGAGTATCACTGAAGTGCTGATACACAGTACAATATGAATACACCTCAAAAACATGCCAGGCTTTAATTCAGACAAAACACCATACATCACACGAGTCACTTACTAGGAAATACCGAGAGCACTTAAATCCATGCGAACAGAAAGCAAATTGGTGGTTGCCCAGTGGCCGGGGGCAGGGAGGACGACTGAGTGCTTAACTGGTGCAGGGATTTCTTTCAAAGTGTGGAGAACATTTTGGGAAGAGACAGAGATGCTGGCTGAACCACACTGCCAATGTAATAGATGCTATGGTCCTGCACCTTGGAATGGATAAATGTTTTAATAAAACGAATGACACTTCAATTTTCTAAAGGGAAAGAGTGGAAAAGGTCAGAAAAGTTCAGCCTCACAGAAACAAGAAAGAATAACAGGGATGAGGTGAGGGGCAGGGACTGCCTAACAATGGATGAAGAACAGAGGGAGGGAAAGGAAGAGGGGGACAAGGTCCCATTAACAGCCTGAGAAGGCCGTGGGCATCGCAAAAGCCAAGAAAGTGGAGTTTTCAAGTGCTGATTACCTTTGTGCGAGTAAGCGAGCTCTGCAACCTGTCGATGGCTTTAGAAAGGGGGGCACAGCAAGCCATCCCACAGTACCTTTTCTGGGCCACTGACAGGGCCTGAGGAGGACAGCTGGGGTCTGCAAGGGCAGCCTTTGAAGGGCTGGGGATGCTCACCAAGAACCCTGCCAGTGACCCCATTCCACACACGTGCAGGACTCGGGGGCACTCGACTTCAGTGTGACAACCAACCGTCATTCGCTCTAGTTTCTTTGGATTTAAGTGTTCAGAATGCATTCATACAAATCACATTTCAGACACTGTGTCCAAGCCTTTTGAACTCAATAAACAAACAGCAGCAAACTTTTCCCAAAAGTTTTTTCTCCTGTTCACAGGTTATATCCTTACATACTAAACACAGGGGGAAGATTTCTCCAAAGCAATGACCCATGGCACAACATGTATCCCTTGCAGGCATCCATCATGCCAAGGACAAAGGGCAGCCTGAAAATAGTAAGCACCCTATGTCTCCCCTTCTGTGAGGTACCCAGAGTACTCGGACTGCTGGAGACAGAAAGCAGAAGGGTGGGACCCAGGGGCTGGGGGACGGCAAGTGGGGAGTCGATGGTAACAGGTGAGAGTTCAAGTTCTGCAAAGTGCAAAGCTCTAGAACTTCACAGCACAATAAGTCAAATGTGCTTACTAATATTGAGCTGTAGTCTTAAAAGGGTTAAGAGAGCAAAATGTGCTTGTTTTTAATGACTTACAAATAAGCATCTCTTGCCAAATTATTAACCTGAGGAGTGTTGCTAATATAGTTTTACTATTTAGAGAAATTCCAGCCTGGAAGCATCCAATGTTAGTTAACACTGTAGATATACTTCCACATCAGGGCATTACAATGAATATAACTATGTCCGAAACAAAAATAACAACAAGTAAAAGAGCATCAGTTTTTTAAATCCTTTCCCTACTTTTATGTAAACTTGGGCACACTGCTTTTTCATACTTTCAACCATAAAATATTAGCACATTAATAACATCAGAGTGCCACTAAATCCAGAAATTTGGCTCAAGACTGGTGCATTTTAGAGAGAAGAAAACTAAGGCAAGACTCAGAACTCTGGGGTAGTAGGTGGGCCTCCCCTCTCTCTACCCGTGGACTCCCCAGATGTGGAATCCTGCTCTGTGTGCTGAGTGGCACGTCTGTTCACATCCACTCTCTGTGGCATGAATCTCATCAGATAATTCTGGAGCTGAGCCTGAGACAGTACCAGGGAAGCAGGGTGTGGCAACCTCTGGGAAGGAAAGCCCTGCCTAGGACTTTGCCGGGCAGAATCCCCCAGAAACAACAGTTGTGAGTGGGGCTGAGGAACCGGCCCCTGGAGCTGCTGAACTGGCCACAGGGGATGATGAACCGGCCATGGGTGCTGCTGAACCGGCCGGGGGTGCTGCTGAACCGGCCGGGGGTGCTGCTCAACTGGCCACGGGTGCTGCTGAACCGACCACTGGGGCTGAACTGGCCACTGGGGCTGCTCAACTGGCCACTGGGGCTGCCAAACCTGCACCTGGGGCAGGTGACCCAGACACGGAAGCTGCTGAACTGGCAATGGGGGATGCTGAGCCAGCCACGGGGCCTGCTGAACCGGCCACAGGAGCTGCTGATCCTGCCACTGGGGCAGCTGAACCCGCACCTGGGGCTGCCGAACTGGTGACTGGGGCAGCTGAACCCGCACCTGGGGCTGCTGAAACGCTGACTGGGGTTGCTGAACCGGTGACTGGGGCAGCTGAACCCGCACCTGGGGCTGCTGAACCCGCACCTGGGGCTGCTGAAACGCTGACTGGGGTTGCTGAACCGGTGACTGGGGCAGCTGAACCCGCACCTGGGGCTGCTGAAACGCTGACTGGGGTTGCTGAACCGGTGACTGGGGCAGCTGAACTGCTGACTGGGGCTGCCGAACCCATGCTTGGGGCAGCTGAACCCGCGACTGGGGCTGCTGAACCGGTGACTGGGGCAGCTGAACTGCTGACTGGGGCTGCCGAACCCATGCTTGGGGCAGCTGAACCCGCAACTGGGGCAGCTGAACCGGTGACTGGGACTGTTGAACCCCCACGGCCCTAACAAGGTTAAGGAGACCTGTTTGCTGACCTGGCAAGGCCCACTGCTGCATGCTATACCTCGGCCCGGGAGCTGGTAACACTCGCTGTATAGTAAGAGGGGTCCTGGGTGGCTGATGCTGTCGTGGAATTACTATGTGCTGCTGCTCTCCCTTCTCCTGTACTTGCTGCACCATGACCTGGTGGTGCTTCTGTGCCTGCTGAAGCTGAAGCCCCACCTCGCCCTGCTGACCCTGTGCCTGCTGAAGCTGAAGCCCCACCTTGCCCTGCTGACCCTGTGCCTGCTGAAGCTGAAGCCCCACCTCGCCCTGCTGACCCTGTGCCTGCTGAAGCTGAAGCCCCACCTTGCCCTGCTGACCCTGTGCCTGCTGAAGCTGAAGCCCCACCTCGCCCTGCTGACCCTGTGCCTGCTGAAGCTGAAGCCCCACCTTGCCCTGCTGACCCTGTGCCTGCTGAAGCTGAAGCCCCACCTTGCCCTGCTGACCCTTTGCCTGCTGAACCTGAAGCCCCACCTTGCCCTGCTGACCCTGTGCCTGCTGAAGCTGAAGCCCCACCTTGCCCTGCTGACCCTGTGCCTGCTGAAGCTGAAGCCCCACCTTGCCCTGCTGACCCTGTGCCTGCTGAAGCTGAAGCCCCACCTTGCCCTGCTGACCCTGTGCCTGCTGAAGCTGAAGCCCCACCTTGCCCTGCTGACCCTGTGCCTGCTGAAGCTGAAGCCCCACCTTGCCCTGCTGACCCTGTGCCTGCTGAAGCTGAAGCCCCACCTTGCCCTGCTGACCCTGTGCCTGCTGAAGCTGAAGCCCCACCTTGCCCTGCTGACCCTGTGCCTGCTGAAGCTGAAGCCCCACCTTGCCCTGCTGACCCTGTGCCTGCTGAAGCTGAAGCCCCACCTTGCCCTGCTGACCCTGTGCCTGCTGAAGCTGAAGCCCCACCTCGCCCTGCTGACCCTTTGCCTGCTGAAGCTGCAGCTGCTCCCACTGTTCTGGCTGCTGCGGCTGCACCTGCACCTGTTCTAGCTGTTGTGGCTGCTGTGCCTGCAGCTGCACCTGCTCTGGTTGCTGTTGTGGCTCCTTTACCTGTTCTGGCTTCTCCAGCTGCATCTGTAGCTGTAACTGTTGCAGCACTTGCAGCTGCTGAAGCTGCAGCTGCGGCTGCACCTGCACCTGTTCTGGCTGCTGTTGTGGCTGCCGTGCCTGCAGCTGCACCTGCTCTGGCTGCTGTTGTGGCTGCTGCAGTGATTGTGGCTCTGGGTATAAAATGACAGAGGTCTGTGGAAGCTTTAATCTTAACTGACCTGATTGTTTATTTAGAACTAATTGCATAGATGTCTGCAGAAAGCTCTTTGTTGGTGTGGTCTGGGCACTGGGCTTCTGCCCGCTAAGAGACAGTTGGTTACTAGGAGGGGTTTCTGTAGATGCTGGGGTACCAGTACCAGAGCTGAGTACCTGGGATGAACCACTCACCAAAACGGGGGGTCCCTGAGCTAGGCTTAATACATTCATGACATTTACACCAGTGGCACTGGTGGGACCTTGTGGGTTGGGTCTGCTTTCTGATGATTTGCTAGGGGACTGGACAGGTGGAAGAAGGGTGCCAATCTTCCTTTTTTCCAAAATGGCTGGTGGATGTTGGCTGCCTGGCATGGGAGCAGGAGCAATTCTTGGAAGCTTCCTACCTCTAATAGCCCGTGGTAAGGGAGAAATGCTGGCTGAAGAGCCCTCTACTGAGCTGGAGAGAAGTATGAATGGGACAGCTAGAGGTTTAGCTTCCGTGCCATGGACTGAGGTCTGCGTGAAACTGGCCCTGGCCTTCTTTTCTGGGGAGGGCTTGCTGAGATATTTTGAGCTACTGGGCCTACGTGGCACCTTGCGTGGACATTCAGCCATGCTCTGGCCAGATGCCTGGCATTTATCTACTACCTTCTCAGAAGCACTCTCTGCCCCTCCCAAGAGATCAACTGAAGAGTCGCTCCGGGATATTTGGGGGACACCCATCTGGCTATCAATAGACATATCCTCTGTAGGTGCACTTATTTCACCAGAGAACAGTGGATCATTAAGAGATTTCACTATACTAGTCTTGTTTTCCCCAGGCTGACTGCCATCATCATCACATTCAACCACAGAAGCATATTTTACCTCAGGATCTAGACAGACTGTTGGTTCTGCATCACCACAGGGCACAGACACCTCTTGTTTAGCATATTTCTGCACATCTGCCTCCGAAGGGACAGTCAGCTCACAGGGCCTCTGCTTCCATGTGTCTATATGTTTGGCTGTGTCCACAATTTTCAGGTCATCCTCCTGGCTTGGTTTCATTTCTGCTTGTTTTTTGCAAGCAACCATTGTGGTAACATCGGGAGGCTGCGCTGCTGCTGCTGCTGCTGCTGCTGCTGCTGCTGCTGCTTTTGCTGCTGCTGCTGCTTCTGCTTCTTTCGCTTCTTTTTCCGGTTCTAGAAAGGACGAGTCTTGTCCCGAGAAGCTATGCTTCATAGAGTACTTTCTTACTTTCTGCTCATACAGCAGTCTATTGGTTATGCAGGTGACGGTAACAGAGGGATCCAGACACAGTGGTTCTGCTGTAGCTAGGATCAGGTGGCTCTCAAGCTCAAGTTTTTGTTCCTGAGTCCACTGGCGGCCATCCTTTGTCATGGACTCCACATCCCTCACAAGAGTCTGCATTGTTGGTCGTAAGAGAACATACTGAGTTTGATAACCCAGAGACTTCATTTTACTTTTCAGCCGGTAGTCACGGATTTCTGCTATGACATAGCCTTGCTGGAAAACATTCACAGGAGAGTTTTCCAAGGCTTCGAGCAGAAAAGGAGGCAATTCTTGAGCATCTATGTATTCAAGCAGTTGCTGTCCCACATAAGGTGCCTTCAAGTTCTCCAGAAGTAATCCATTTCTGTCCTTGATCATTAAAGTATAGCCCTGATTTTCTGGGAGTAGGTTGACCACCAAACATGGCAAGGACTCCCTCTCAACAAGCTTCTGCAGCAGGTTGATGCCACTTCTGTTTCCTTCCACCTCAGGCTCTCTCTCACATTCTTCAGTATAAATGTCATACAGTTTTTCATGAAGACTTTTTTCCTTACCCACCTTCCCAGCCTCCACCGTAGATCTCCTGGGAGGGGGTTGCTGTTGGACACTTCGAATAATATTGTCCGCACGGTCCAACGCCTTCTCTAAATCCCGCTGCATTGTGACACAAAATGGCGGCCCTGAAAAAAAAAAAAAAGCATCGTGTTACCAAAGTGACGGGGAAGCCCTGACTCCTGTATCACTGCATTTTCAATTCCAAGTTAGAGCGTCTGACCTTAATGGTAGGCACTGAGGAACCCACCGTGCCATCCTGACCCCTGTCACCACATGGCAGGTGCCCCGTGGCAGGTGCTGTGAATCACAGGTCACGGGTCACATGTCCCATGCCGTAAGGCCTACGTGAGATAGTGTGCATCAGAGGCCTACCTGTGCACACTGGGCTACACTGCCTCAATGGGCAGAGGGCGTGGGGACAGGACCCAACAAAGATGCCGAAGACGCTAATTTCTAAGAGGTTTTAAGAGTCAATACCTTTCCGTGAGGCCTACACAAGATGGCAACCATCAGAGGCCTACTAGTGCACACTGAGGGAGGCTGCCTCAGTGGGGAGGAGGGAGGGGAATGGACACAGGACACGACAAAGATGCCTGAAACTACTTTCTTAAGAGTTTTTAAAAACAAAATACCTTTCGGTGCCGATTTCTCCATGCACCAGATGTCAGCTATGCGTGGAGGTGGCCAGACGAGCTGCACGAGCCAAGCACGAGGCGTTCCGAACCTTGAGGAATGAGCTCACCAAGCAAGCTGACTGGCGACGAATGCCTCACACTCCTCAAGTTTCTGCTTCCGGTGTAGGAGGGTAACAGGTTCAGGTTCCTGCAGGGGGCGCACCTTCACAATTCCATTCATGAAGAAAATGTATCTGGATCATATCTAACCCCACACTGTTAGATATTTGGTTGAACTAAAAGCTCTTTGTCTAGGAATTTTTTTGAAGTGACTGCTGTTCCTCAACGGATAAGAAGGGTTTTTGAAAGGCTGAGGGTGGCGAGTCATGGGTCACATGTCCCAGGCCGTAAGGCCTACGTGAGAGTGTGCATCAGTGGCCTACCTGTGCACACTGGGCTACACCGCCTCAATGGGGGGAGGGAGTGTGGACAGGACACGACAAAGATGCCTAAGACGCTAATTTCTAAGAGGTTTTAAGACTCAATACCTTTCCGTGAGGCCTACACAAGATGGCGACCATCAGAGGCCTACTAGTGCACACTGAGGGACGCTGCCTCAGTGGGGAGGGGGGAGGGGAGTGGACAGAGGACATGACAAAGATGCCTAAAACTAATTTCTTACGAGTTTTGAAAAACAAAATACCTTTCGGTGCCGATTTCTCCATGCAACAGATGTCCGCTATGCCTGGAGGTGGCCGCGCGAGCTGCACGAGCCAAGCGTGAGGTGTTCCGAACCTTGAGGAACGAGCTGAGTCATGTGACTGGCGACGAATGCCTCACGCTCAAGTTCCTGCTTCTGGCGTAGGAGGGAAACAGGTTCAGGTTCCTGCAGGGGGAGCACCTTCACAAGTCCTCTGTGGGGGAACATTATAAGGGGTGCACCTCATGAATCCATTTAGCCTTAAAGGTATACACACCAAAGTTTGCACAAGCCACAAACAGGTTACAATTTCGATATCCACCCATTTTAACAGAATTAGTAGCTGCCACAACAGCCACAGATGTTTCTATCGGTCTGGGGGCACCCTCTGAAAATCTATCTGTGTTTGGAGTCTCTTATCCCCAATATTTGGCCTGCTCCTCGTACCTGTCACCACACCCAAGGGAGTCCAACCTTATACACATGGAGAGTCTTGGCATGTGCATCACAATACTTCATCCTATTCTCCCATTCCTCTTGCCACAGGGTTTTAACATAGTTGGACCCATAACATAAGATGGTGTCCTTATTCATAACAATTTACCCTTTATCTCTCTATGTGTTTCAGGTCTTTGTTTTGATGGTGGATTTACACTGGTATGGTTCTTTTCTCTTTTTTCTTTTCTTCTTCTTTTTTTTTAGACTGCTATGGTTCTTTAATGATTTGTGGGATTTTGTTTTCAAATCCCTTTCTAGACCTTTTGTTGCCAACCACTGTGGACTGGTGTTTTAAAAAATTCTCTAATCTTTAGATTTACATATGGTAATGACATAATATTCACAGTGAATACCTGTGACAACAAGATTGCAAGATATGTCCATGGACCTCTTGAAGTACAGATGACTCTAAAGTAAACGTTCATTTGGCCATATAATGTTTGGTAATTTCATTCATGAAGACAATGTATCTGGATCATATCTAACCCCACACTCCTGGATATTTGGTTGAACTAAAAGCTCTTTGTCTAGGAATTTTTTCGAAGTGACTGGTGTTCCTCAACAGATAAGAATGTTTTTTGTAAGGCTGAGGGTATACCTCACTATTCATCCCACAGAGGATTAATGTACAAAGAAAAAAAAGCCTTCAAGAAACAAAACATTAAGAAAATAACCCAATTCAAAATGGGCTACGGAACTAAACAGAAAATTCTCAAAAGAAAAAATAAAAATGGCTAGGAAATACTTTAAAAAGTGATCAACATCCTTAGCCAGCAGAGAAATACATTTGAAACCTCTCACCTCAGTCAGAATGGCCATCATCAGGAATACAAATGACAACAAATGTTGGTCAGGATACGGGGAAAGGGAACTCTGATAACACTGTTGGTGGGAGTGTAAGCTAACAAAGCCACTTTAAAGATCAGTCTGGAGGTTTACCAAAAAACTAGAAATACAACAGCCATTAGAATACCAATAGAACACCACTTCTGGACAAATACCCACCAGACTTTATATCATTCTGGAGACACTTAAACATCCACATTCATTGCTGCTTTATTAACAATAGCAAAGAAATAGAATCAAACTAGATGTCCATCAACAGATAAATGGATAAGGAAAAACATTACTCAGCTGTAAAGAAAAATGAAATTGTGAAATCTGTGGTAAATGGATGGAGCTGGAAAAGTTTATGCTGGATGACGTAACTCGGACTCAGAAAGACAAACACCATTAGGTTCTCTCTCATATCCTAGCTTCGAATCTTTATTTTCTGTACTTTACCTTGGGGCAGAAACAGAAGCCAGGAAAGAAGAAAGAAGCCTCGGAGGGTGTTTTAAGGGAGTAGGGACAGTAGAATATAGGTAAAATTAAAGTAGTGAGGTGGAATATTGTGTTCTAGTTTGTCTTCCATTGCTGTGACAAAACACTCTGACCGACACCAACTTGGGGAGGAAAGGGTTTATTCAGCTTACATCTCCTGGGTCACAGTTCATCACTTAGGGAGCCCAAGACAGGAACTCAGGGCAGGAACCTGGAGGCAGGAGCTGAAGCACAGGCCATGGAGGAATGCTGTTCACTGGCTTGCTCCCCTAGCTCAAGCCCAGCCTGCCTTCTTATACGGTACACAACAACCTGCCCAGGGTGGCACCACTCATTGTAGGCTGGGCCCTCCCACACTGTTCGACCATCAAGACAATACTCCACAGATGTGGCCACAGGCCAATCAAATAGAGCCAATTCCCCAATTGAGGCTCCCTCAACCCAAGTGTGTCAAGTTGACACTAATGCTATCCAGCACATATTGGGAGTGGAAAAGTTTAAGGAGAGAAGGGTGAGGGAGTATGGGGAAACTAAGGGGTAAAAGGGGGCCAATCCAAAAGAAGGGATATGAAAAAACATATGGAAGCCTACTATCTCACAGCTCAACTTACAAATACAACTTGAGGGACAGTAGAACACATGTGAAATGAAAGAAGGGGTAAATACTGAGGGCAAAAAAGAGATGGGGATGAGGATGGGGCAGGAAGATGGAGAGAAGGGGATAATGGATGAGTTAACTAAAACTAAGAATCTATTTAAAAAAGCCTTATGGAAACCCACTACCCACTACACAGTAACCTAACTTCAAAATAAAATAACAACAGAAAGATTTTCATTAAATTTACCTTGCAAAGGTAGACAATGTTGCTCCCAGAAGACATGGGTTATTGTAAAGAGGGACCAGTTATAAGGGAACAAGATAGACTCCATTTTTCTATTTTGTGGAAATACACCATCTAAGAAACAGCCCCCATCCTCAGATTCCAGGAGAAACCACAGAATATCTCAATAGTTAACAGGGAAGGACCAAAGGTTATTTGCTGAAAATAACTAAAAGGGAAAGACCACTGGTTAAACATGTTTGCTCTTCTGCCAGGATGTACTCTGAGTAAAATCTCTCCCACATGGTGCCACCAAAGCTGCCAGGTGGCCCCGACCTATCAGTCTAAAAATCATGCCTCCTCAGTCCCTATGAATCAACAACAAAATACTGCAACTGGAAAATTCCCCATTTGCAGTTTTTCCTTTTAAAAGACCCCCCCCCCAAGCTTCAGGACTGCTTCTTCCAGCTTGCTGTCAGGAGGGTGGCGGTCCGAGCTCAGCTTGAATTAAAGACTCTTTGCATTTACATCGAAGCCGCGTGTCCTGGTGGTCTTTTGGGGGTCCCGGTGATCTGGGCATAACATATGAGGGCTCATCCAGTATCCCCCAGACCCTCGGGACCCCGATCTGAAGAGTCTAATACAGGCCAGTAAGTGTCTCAGTCTTGTCCTGTCTTTTGTCTTCTCTGTGCTCTTTGTTTCAATCAGACCTCTAGGCAGTGGAAACAGTGGCTATAATGACCTATGGTGGACGCACCCACGTGTTGGAAGCCGAACAGCTCAGAAAGACGTTTCTGACCGGGGGGCAGATGAGTTGCCTGCCCAACTGAATAATTTTTTTAGTGCAGGAGCAGATGAGGTGCCTACCCAGCCAAAACCAAACACTTGAATTTTTCTGTATCTTTGAGTGTTGGTTTGTCTGTTTTGTGTCTCGTGTTGATTGTTCTCTGTGGTTATCAGACTTTGACGGACGTTATGGGACAGACTGCTTCTTTCTAACCCTTCCCTTCTCCAATTCCAACTCCCCAAACTAACGCTGTTTATCCTACAGGGAAGGTAGCTGCTCTGGTGACTTCATTAGTCACTTCTGGTGACTTCATTAGCAACTTCCGTGTGCCTAAGCGCGCATCTAAGTTTTTGTGTGTGGTTGTTTGGTCATTATAATTGTCTCATGTTGGTTCTGTCAAACAAAGTGGCCACTTCAAGTTTCAATCCTTTATGTGCACAGGGTCACTCATTTTGGCATGCCAGACTAGATACAAATGTACAAAGTTCAAAAATTGATATTTAAAAATACATTTAAAGGCCTAAAATTTGGACACTATAGACATCTCTAAATTTATTGTCTCTGAGTCTATCAAATGTTTAAGAACAGGTGATAATTTTTATAGAAATTAACCACTGAGTTGACTATTTAAGGATCCTATTTTTTGACATTTTTGGGCTGTGTTTGCTTTCAAAAAGGTAACTTGCTTGCTTTGGAATGATCTACTTTTTTGAGACCTCTGTGGACCAGATTCAGGGCAGGAAATTTTGGCTTTTGTTTTGGGTGGGGCAGTTTTGTTGCCCCTTGGGACTGGGAGTGGTGGCACACACTTTTAATCCCAGTCCTTGGGAGGCAGAGGCAAGCAGTTCTTTGTGAGCTCAAGGCCAGTCTGGTCTACAGAGCAAGTTCCAGGCCAGCTGATACTAAATGGAGACCCTGTGTTGGTAATTCCCACATGCATGAAAATTACACATGTGTATGTGACTATTGGTAATTTTCCACCTGAAAATAACATGGGGTTAGAGAAAATAAATATCCAGTAGCTGTCTCCATTAAAATAGTTCTTGGGGGGCTGGAGAAATGGCCTAGCGGTTAAGAGCACAGACTGCTCTTACAGAGGACCCGGGTTCAATCCCCAGCACCCACATGGCAGCCGAGAGCCGTCTGAAACTCCAATTCCAGGAGAACTCCAGTTCCAGGGGAATCCGAGACCCTCTTCTGACCTCTGCAGCATTGCATGACACGGGTGCACAAACTTGCATGCAGACAGTACATTCATACACATACAGAAATAATAAATAAAAAAATTTTTTTAAATAGTTCTTGGCATTGGGCAGGTCCCCAAAGGACTCATAGCTCCTGACCACAAAGGTGTGTGCCATGCTCACAGTTCTGGCTAGAAAATGGTGCTTAAGGTCCCTGCCTTATCCCATCTGGTCAGTGGGCTGGGCCTTAGGTGTGAGTGAGAGTTGTTTTGTTTTGTTTTGGTTTGGTTTTTTTTTTTTTCTGAGTAAAATGATGCATCAAGCATATTCATATTGGAGCCAGTAAGAGGCATATGGGCAAGATAAGTGTGAGTGTTTGACATGGCAGGGGCTTATTATCCCTGTACTGGGAGGAGGTGTCAACATGTCTTCTAGGCAGAGAAGGTAAGAAAAGGCTGAACAAGGGATTGTAATTGTGCTGTTTTTTTTTTCTGATGAAAGAAAGGAGAAGCCTATTCTGAGTCTCTGATGAGGAAAAAGGCATGTTAGAGATTTTTGTGATGCATCATCCAGGGCCATTTCTCACCTCTCACCACCTGTACTAGACTCTGGATCCAGCCTTCAGCAGGTTTATCTGGGAAGGTGACCGCCTTTGTCTTTAATGACCCGGTAGGGTGCCTGTCTGTAGCTGTGAGAAGCAGACTGCTCCATGAGTAAAACATAGGTTAAAGCATGTATGTATGAAAATGTACCCAGATGGTTTTAAAAATGTAAAGATCATTACTGTAGAATTTCTGAGTTAGAAACAAATAACTGACCCAATTTATTCCTAAATTAAAAATAGGAAAAATTACCTCACAGCTAGACAACCTCAGTACTGTAAAAATTGTGAAGTTTAAAATGTTGTTATGCAGACTGTTCTAGACTTAAGTGTCCTATTTTACTCTAAGTTTTCATCTCTAATTTAGAGTTTTCATCAAGGTGCTGAAGTTTTGGGTTTGAAACTAGTTAAACATATTTGTTTTATGAAACTGTTTAAATGAATAGGCTTGCATCTAATGCTAATGATTTACTTGATATCAAGTTGATTCTCAAGTGAACTGTCATGTGAGCTAAAACTGTTAAACATTCCCTTTTATTATTCTTAGAAGATTCACTGTTTTTTTTCCAAGCAAAAAGTACCTCTTCTTAAAAGTGCACTTTGCAGATGTTTTACTCCTTTTCCATTGAGTTTGAGTTTAGGATCTGTTACCCTGTAACAGATCAGTATTAACATCTAGTTGCTTCACCAGGAAAACAGAGGCTGACCATGGGGCTCTCCATGTGGATACTGGTCACACTGACTGATGGAAAAGATATTTTTTTGTGGCATTGAGGTGGCAATTTCAGAGACATGTAAAGACTGAATTGAATTTTAAGCTAATGTGAAATCTTGACATAGAACGTTTTGATAAATAAATGCCTTAGAAGTATTTAAAATATTCTTCCATATTTAAAATGTAAAATGTAACATGACAGATTTTATGTGTCTGACATTGTGTCTGGGAAGGAAGGGCAAACTTTAGGCCCTTTACCATCTGCTGTTGGAGGCCTGACAGGGCTACTCGAATTCTCATAGACATACTCTTTGGCCCAGAAGGAAAGTTTAAAAACTTGCTGTGTGAAGCTGTTTGTCATTGACCATTTTTGCATCCCTGCCATAAAGCAAGTGGCATGGTTGCCTGGGTGGATATGGAGGGTGTTTAGTACTGAGATGTTTAAAACTAAGAGCTCAATTTTTATTGAGCATTTCTGTGATTTTTCAAACTATCCCCTGTTTATACAAGTGTATTTAAGATAACTGTCCCATCTCGTTACATGGGAAATAAATGTTAATTACTTAGTAAATCTGCACAATTAAGGGTTAATCTGTTTATAAATGTTATGTCTCATGGTATTAAAAAGGCTGTAAAAATGTTAAAAAGGTATTTTTAGTAAGGATTTATGTAAAGATCATAAAAAGTCTATGTAAGTAATAAAAGTCTGAGGAGGTTTGTTGTGACAGGTAAAAAGGACACTATATAAATAAGCTTAAATTTATAAGGTTCAGTCAACTAGTTTAAAAATCAAAACGTATACCTAATCAAGGTTTGTTTAACAGTGTTCAGTTTTTGTCCAAGCTTTATATGCATATCACATGGCTTCCCCTGCAATCTATTCCCTTCGATGAAACAGCCTAAGTACCTTTAATATTGTCAGTTCTTTAATTATATGTGTGTATATATATATATATATATATAATTCTGTTTTCCATCACTTCTTAAAGTATTTTAATAAGTTCATAGTTTTAGAACTAAAGGTGCAAGACTTCATCTCAGCCTTAGCAGTGCAATTAATCAGAGCTGCATGCCCGATCTGTCTGTATATGATTACAATGCATGTGCCTCTGCTCAGTACAACCTTTATAAAATGTCATCACCAAATTTATTTATTAGAACCTTATTTATGAGTGTATGCATGAAGTACTGTTCACTTTTAAGAATTCTAAAATGTTGGGCTGGAGCGATAGCCTAGCGGTTAAGAGCGCCGACCGCTCTTGCAGAGGACCCGGGTTCGATCCCCAGCACCCACATGGCAGCCGAAAGCCGTCTGAAACTCCAATTCCAGGAGAACTCCAGTTCCAGGGGAGTCCGACGCCCTCTTCTGACCTCCGCGGCATTGCACGTCACGGGTGCACAGACTTGCATGCACACAATACATTCATACACGTACGGAAATAAATAAAAAAAATAAAATAAAATAAAAAAAAAAGAATTCTAAAATGTAAATATGGCATACACAAGAAATTGCGTTCCACCTACCGGGTACTACAGACCTTGTTACAGCCTTAAGTGAAACAGACACACATAAAATTGTTTTATATATGTTATACTTTGCACATGTTACTTTTAATATTTTTAAGAGAAATTAGGTTTTACTTCCGGTGACCACATGGACAGTCAAAACGTAACCAATTTGGGTGAGCCCTAAGTATTATCTGCCTGCTGCTGGTATGTGACAATGCCCACCTTCCTTTTCCTTTTCAAAGCTGTAATTCAAAATCTGGGGACAAATGACTTGGCCTTCATTTGAGAATGTACTGGTTTTAACCTCTTTATTATCTTGGGTTTATTTCATGGGCTATGTTAGAACCTTTTGCCTTGCATGGTTTAAATCATTGTACTTTTTGAGAGTACCTAAATGACCTTCACAGACCTTAAAGAACAAATTGTAGGACTTACTTTATAGATTTAATGTCAACTTGGTACACCTGAGCTGAGAAACCTCAATAATTGCCTTCACTGGACTGGCCTGTGCCCATTGTGGGCGATGCCATTCTGGACAGGATATTTCTATATTGTATACAACAGGCTGAACATGAGCCAACACAAGTCAGTAAGTAGTATACTTTCCTAGCCTGTGCTGCAGCCACTACCCAGGCTTCAATGTTCAAGCTTTACTTAGATAATTAAAGTGCCAAATTAATTCAAATAATCCTCTTGGAGGTTTAGCAACCACACTTAGAGCTTTAATCTATTTTGGCAAGAGGGATTTGAAGGGACAATATTTTGGCCCCTGTGCTGGATAGCTTTAGTGTCAACTTGACACACCTGGGTTGAGGGAGCCTCAATTGGGGAATTGGCTCCATTGGATTGGCCTGTGGCCACATCTGTGGAGTATTGTCTTGATGGTCGAGCAGTGTGGAAGGGCCCAGCCCACAATCAGTGGTGCCACCCTGGGCAGGTGGGTGTGTACCATATAAGAAGGCAGGCTGGGCTTGAGCTAGGGGAGCAAGCCAGTGAACAGCATTCCTCCATGGCCTGTGCTTCAGCTCCTGCCTCCAGGTTCCTGCCCTAAGTTCCTGCCTTGGGCTTCCTAAGTG
>VZQC01009854.1:48645-60230 GCA_009823505.1 Rhizomys pruinosus | reverse complement strand
TTTGGACATTTTAAGGACTGTGGGGCTTTTAAGGTTGTACTGTCTTAGGTTGTGATTAATGTTAACATCATACTTTGGGGATAAGAACTGGAAAGGTGGTGGTTTAATAGTGATGTGTTTTGTGTGTCAAGTTGACAAGGGGTCAATTGTGCTGGATAGCTTTAGTGTCAACTTGACACACCTGGGTTGAGGGAGCCTCAATTGGGGAATTGGCTCCATTGGATTGGCCTGTGGCCACATCTGTGGAGTATTGTCTTGATGGTCGAGCAGTGTGGAAGGGCCCAGCCCACAATGAGTGGTGCCACCGTGGGCAGGTGGTTGTGCATGGTATAAGAAGGCAGGCTGGGCATGAGCCGGGGAAGCAAGCCAGTGAACAGCATTCCTCCATGGCCTGTGCTTCAGCTCCTGCCTCCAGGTTCCTACCCTGAGTTCCTGCCTTGGGCTCCCTAAGTGATGAACTGTGACCCAGGAGATGTAAGCTGAATAAACCCTTTCCTCCCCAAGTTGGTGTTGGTCAGAGTGTTTTGTCACAGCAATGGAAGACAAACTGGAACAGCCCCTACCCTCTGAGGTTGACTTTGGTCCTAGGGTTCTGCATCTGCAACTTTGTACATGTCCTGTGGTAGCAAGTCAGTAGTCATCCTGTGCCAAGGAAGTCTTGGAGATTCACTTAAAAAGGACTTCATCCTGCCAGTGTCCAGTCAAGGGAGGAAAGTCCATATAGAGGAGAGACTCCTCATGCTTCAAAGGGAAGCTCTGGTCAAGCAAGGCCTGACTTTGTCCTCACATAGATGGAACTGGTGAAGAGAGCCAGGCGCAGGGCCTGAGTGACCCCATAAGGACCAGAACCTCAACTGACCTTAACACCAAAACAAACTTCATTTATCTGAGCTAACTGTGTGGCTTTAAACACCCCAAAATGAAACTGTAATCTAAAAAAAATAGCTTATTACCAGAGAGATAGGTGAGAGACCTACTGTGCCAAGTTAGAAATCTACGTGTCATGTTTGAAAATATCTTGGAGTTAGATGACATATTTAATGCACCATGCCAGAAAATACCACCTTTTGGGGCTGGAGAGATGGCCTAGCGGTTAAGAGCACTGACCACTCTTGCAGAGGACCCAGGTTCGATCCCCAGCACCCATATGGTGGCCGAGAACCGTCTGAAGCTCCAATTCCAGAAGAACTCCAGTTCCAGGGGAATCCGAGACCCTCTTCTGACCTCCGCGGCGTTGCACGACACGGGTACACACACCTGCATGCAGACAGTACACTCATACACATACAGAAATAAATAAAAAAAAAAGAAAATACCACCTTTTATATTCTCATGGTTATGGCTCTCATTCTGAAGCCCTGTGTACTAAAACTTTTTTCTAATTCCTCAAACCTGAGTATGGGTCCTCTCTCCTTCTGCAGACCCTATACAGGGATACTCCAATTGCTAATGCACCCAACACTTCAAGATAATTTGGTTCAAAAAAAAAAAACCCTAGATTCTGTCTTCCTGAACCAACTGCATGCAGTCCAAAAGAAGACAGTTTGGATGGACTTGTTACCTAAGGGAAAACTCACACGGTGACTATCGAAAATTCCTAGAAAGCAGATGCTGAGTCCAGACACCATGGACAAATAATCAGAAAAAAAGACAAATAATGGAACCCCTCATTGAGAGATTCCAATGGACTTTTAAGTTGGATATTTAATTCGCCCTGTTCCTCTCTTGGTTCCCTGCCTAGAAAATGTACCTAGCTACTCTCACTTTCACAGGCACTGGCCAAGGATTTTGTTCTCTCTGTAACTATACTTCTTGGGGTCTTTTAGATAGATCACTGAGCAGGTACCTCAGTTGCCACCTCCTATGCCCCTTTTCAGCATGGAAGTCAGAGCAGTCAGCACCATGATTCCCTCTTGGCAATTGGGGTAAACTCCTCAGAGGGTAATAAGTTAAAAATAGGAGCTTAAAGATTGGTCAGGCAGTTTAGGATCAAGACCCCACCCCAAAGAGCCAGCTTCTTTCTCAGCTGAGAGCTGAGGACTTCCTGGATCTGACAGTGGACCTATCCTTCTGGTTCCTCTGACTCATGGCTCATATGTCCTTAACTCACTTGTCAGTTTTATTGACCAGCAGGTCCTTGCATCCTAAACTGACTGGTGGTCTTCGTGAAAGAACGATTAGGAGTCATACGACTGATGGTTGGACCACATCAGACTTGACCAAAATGGTATAAATAATAATTATTCAGACAGGAATCCATATGATGATGTCATCCAAATGGACTAAATATCTTGAAATAAAGAGACCAAGATTGGTCTCTGGAGTACCCACAGGAATGGGGCAATGTAAAGAGGGACCAGTTATAAGGGAACAAGATAGACTCCATTTTTCTATTTTGTGGAAATACACCATCTGAGAAACAGCCCCCATCCTCAGATTCCAGGAGAAGCCACAGAATATCTTAATAGGTCGGGGCCACCTGGCAGCTTTGGTGGCTATCAGTCTAAAAACCATGCCTCCTCAGTCCCTATGAATCAATAACAAAATGCCAAAACTGGAAAATTTCCCGTTTGCAGTTTTTCCTTTTAAAAGATCCCCCCCCCCTTTCCAGGAGATTTAGACCGCTCCTCCCAGCTTGCTGTCAGGAGGGTGGTGGTCCAAGCTCAGCTTGAATTAAAGACTCTTTGTATTTACATCAGAGCCACATGTCCTGGTGGTCTTAAGGGGGTCCCAGTGTTCTGGGCATAACATTATTAAATGAAAATCACAGTAGAAGGCATGCAATACTTCCCTATGAGTTACTGGTCAGGGAGGCCCCAAAGGTCTCCAAAATGTGAACAAATGTTCCCCCCCCCAAAAAATCTTGCAACTTGTAATGAACTTCCTGCAAGGCTGATCAACTGATTAGCACTTCAATGACTATGGAGAGTTTGGAATGTTGCAAATCCAGGGCCTATTTACAATTTACCTTGTGCCATGTTTAGACCCTAAATAGCCACTCCTTGCCCACCTCTGTTTCTGACTTAACATTTTCTGACCAACAGATAAAAACCTTTAGGAATTTATTAACTTAAAGCCCTACCTTCCACCATCTAAAAGACTGAGACTGATTGCCACCAGACAGCATGTGAGGTCTATAGCTGAGATTTCTGTTTTGCTGTATCACCTACTCACTGCTTCCTCCAATGTATTTGAAAAATGTCCTGATTTATGACTTTTCTTTGTTCTGTTACTATAAAAACTAAATGAAACTGCTTCTATACTGGAACATGGAATTTGGGGTAACCTGAATCTGTGTTTCTGGTCACTCATGTTTGGCTCAGTAATATACTATCTCTTATCCCCTTTGAGATGAGAATTATACTTTTGTACCAAAAAATAAAAATAAAACCACAGACTAATTGTCATTACCCTTAGTTACACACCATAACTACTTGGCAAGACCCTATTGTGGGGCCGGAGAGATAGCCTAGCGGTTTAAGAGCACCGACTGCTCTTGCAGAGGACCAGGGTTCAATCCCCAGCACCCACATGGTGGCTGAGAACCGTGGGTAACTCCAATTCCAGGAGAACTCCAGTTCCAGCCGAATCCGACGCCCTCTTCTGACCTCTGCGGCATTGCACAACATGGGTGCACAGACCTACATGCAGACAGTACATTCATAAGCATAAAAAAATTAATTAAAAATTTTTTTAAATAAATTAAAAAAAAAGACCCTATTCTGAAAGATAGCATACACTTTGGCTGCAGGACATAGAGATATCAGTATCAAACCCACCCTTCTTCCCTGCTGGCTAGCTTGCATAGTGACAGAAAATGCTATGTAGACTGCTTGAGGAGAAAAGACATCAATGGTCTCCTCAGTGCTGGACCCTGACTAGTAGTGCAATAGTGGCAAGGCTGTTATGAGGTAACTAACCACTTTCTGATTGGATTTGTGGCCTGCTCTGTGGCATTTCTTTTTTTGTGGCATTTCTAAGCCACATTACAGTTAACCCTGAATAAAGAATCAGCCTGGCTTCTATCATTTATTTTAAGGTCAAGAGTAGACCCATACTCTAAGAGCTCTTTCCTTCCTATGTCTCTCAGAACTGTACTCTCAAGCCAGGCTTTACTCATTCTAATATTGAAACAGTATCTCCAGCATGAAGGGAAGTGGAAACTAGGATCCACTCTTATCAGAGAATCTTGCTCTTTGATCCCTGTTCTAGTTTTCTTTCAATTGCTGTAACAAACATTCTGACCAAAACCAATGTAGGGAGGAAAAGGTTTGTTTAGCTTACTCTCCCAGGTCACAGTTCATCACTGAGGGAGCCCAAGGTAGGAATTCAGGGAAGGAACTTGGAGGCAGGAGCTGAAGCACAGGCCATGGAGGAATGCTGTTTACCAGTTTGTTCTCCTGGCCCATGCTCAGCATGCTTTCTTGTATAATACACAATAACCTGCCCAGTGGTGGCACCACCTACAGTGGGCTGGGCCTGCCCAGATCACTCAAAAATCAAGAAAATACCACACAGACATGGCTACTAGCCAGTCCAACAGAAGCAATTTCCCCAATTGAGGCTCTGTCAACCCAGGTGTTGACAAGTTGAGAACTAAAGCTATCCAGCACAATCCCTAAGCCTAGAATATCAAATACACATACCATTTCAGACAGAATTCTCAATACTTCTCACTGTTTTTAACAAAAAGAATATGCCGCTTCCAGCATTTTAATATGTTAATCATGTACACCCATATTCATTCACTATCTTGGGTGAAAGATAAGCTGGGGTCCTTAGGGATTAGGTGGGGTTCTTAGGGATTAAAGTCAGGTACTCAGGTCACAAGAGGACCATAGGGCTCAGTGAACTTGTTTACATCAAGAACTGTAACTTTTGGGGTTGTAAGTGTAACATTGTAAGCCCACCTTAATTGGGGATTTTCCAGGAAGCCAACTGAGGCTTGTGACTTGTATCAGTAGGCTCCTGATTGGAGCAACTTTCTCAGAACTTCTACCTCAGTTGGTTTCCTGGAAAATCCCCAACTTAGGTGGGCTTACAACCTTACATTCCATCCTTTTGTGTCATAGGGATAGGGGGGGCAACATTTTTCATTCTGGCTGCTTCAAGCTGATGGGGGACGATGAAGAGGGAGGTAATGACATAAGAGGGTGTGATGCTTTACACCTGGGTGTCACTGTTGACAGCAGGAATGAATTCATATTCGTCTGAAAGGAGAGCAAGCAAAAATTAATTAAAACGGGTACAGGTCAGTTGTTGGATAGGGTCTTGAAAGCACCAGATAAGGCAGCGAGCTATTACTAAGGTTACTTAGGGGTCCAAGTAGGGGATACAGTCATGGTGGTTATGCTGTCCAGGATTCCCCACTCTGAGGCCTGGGGGAAGACACAGTTTTGGCATCCCCAGCCTTTGGCACAGACCAGGCTGCTTAGAAACTCAAGAAACTAGCTACTTTTTGTCCTTTTACTAAGATCTGAAGTTTTATGCCTGAAGTACAATTTCTCAGGCATTACTGATTATTTATTTCTGGTTATACTTTCCTTTTGTAAAGAGGGACCATCCAAATGGACTAAATATCTTAAAATAAAGAGACCAAGATTGGTCTCTGGAGTACCCACAGGAATGGGGGAATGTAAAGAGGGACCAGTTATAAGGGAACAAGATAGACTTCATTTTTCTATTTTGTGGAAATATACCATCTGAGAAACAGCCCCCATCCTCAGATTCCAGGAGAAACCACGGAATATCTCAATAGCTAACAGGGAAGGACCAAAGTTGTTTGTTGAAAATAACTAACAGGGAAAGACTGAAGTTAAACATGTTTGCTCTTCTGCCAGGATTTACTTAGTGAGTAAAATCCCCCACCCCAAGGCGCCATCAAAGCTGCCAGGTGACCCCAACCTATCAGTTTAAAAACCATGCTTCCTCAGTCCCTATGAATCAATAACAAAATGCCCAAATTGGAAAATTCCCCATTTGCAGTTTTTCCTTTTAAAAGACCCTCCCCCTGAGCTTCAGGACCGCTTCTCCCAGCCTGCTGTCAGGAGGGTGGTGGTCCAAGCTCAGCTTGAATTAAAGACTCTTTGCATTTACATTGGAGCCGCATGTCCTGGTGGTCTTTTGGGGGTCCCAGTGATCTGAGCATAACACTTTTAGATGTTTAAGGCCACACAGTTAGCCCAGATTAACCAAGCTTTTTGTTTTCTCAAGGTCAGTTGAAGATCTGGCCCTCAGGGGTCGCTATGGGTTTTTTTTTTGGGGGGGGGGAGCCCCTGGCTCCTTTTGGCTTTTCATTTACCAGTTCCATCCACTTGAGGACAAAGTCAGGTCTTGCTAGACCAGGCTTCCCTTTTTGAAGCATGAGCAGATTTTCCTCTTTATAGACTGGACACTGGCTGAAGTCCCGTTAGTGGATCTCCAAGGCCTCCCTGCACAGGAAGACTGGTGACTCACATTTGCAGGACATTTTAAGAGATGTCCCCATATGTATAGTCCCCTGGGACTTAGTTGACCTCTGAGGGCAAGGAACAAAGTTATCCCTTAAGGCCCTTGGCTGAATTGGAATGGGCATGAAGTATAGTCGTTAGGCATCCAGAAAGGTTAAGTTACACCAGCTTGATACTTTTAATTACTGTATAATATTTTAGAAAAGGCTTGGACAAAAGCTCAGGCAGCCATGTATAACACTGACGAGAAGAGAGATTTAACACCATAGGTTAAGCAGGCACAGCACATGGGAGAGAATTAAATAATTTCAGGAAGCTGTTTACTACAATTTACTACAAACAGAAAGTCACTTTCTTTCCCAGACCCCCATATCCTGATTTATAGTTCTTCCAGAAAGGCAGGAGTTGTATCAAATAGCTAAAGACGGGAAATAAACTGATAGGGATTACCAAACCCATCCAAACTGTCTCCTTCTGGACTGTATGCAGTTCCTTCTGGGAGGTAGAACCGAGCTTCTTTTGAGCCAAATTGTCTTGTTAGGTCAGATGTAACACTTGTGTGATACAGAGAATCATAAAGTACATCTTTCAGTAACCAGAGGTAACCCACTACTTGTCTATGCCCATTTAATTAATAATCTGTAACAGGGAGTCCAGTACAAGCCAGGAGTGGACTGAAAACAAACAACAACTCTGTATATCTTTTTTTTTTTTTTTTGGTCTTTTTGAGACAGGGTCTCCCTGTAGCCCCAGCTGTCTTGGAATTCACTCTGTAGACCAGGCTGGCCTTGAACTCACAAAGATCCGCCTGCCTCTGCCTCCAAAGTGCTAGGATTAAAGGCGTGTGCCACCTGTATATCTTATACTTTTACTAAACCTTCAGGTGCCATGTCATGTGTAGATAAAGCTTGGGCAAAAGCTGAACGCTCTTAAATAAACCTTGACTAGATAGATTGATTCTTTTTCAATTTTTTTTTTTTATGTGTATGAGTGTACTGTCTGCATGTAGGTTGGTGCACCCGTGTCATGCAATGCCTCGGAGGTCAGAAGAGGGTGTCAAATTCCCCTGGAACTAGAGTTAAAGACAGTTCTTAGCTGCCATGTAGGTGCTGGGAATCAAAACCGGGTCCTCTGCAAGAGCAGTTGGTGCTCTTAACAGCTGAGCCATCTCTCCAGCCTGATATACATTGATTCTTAAACTACTTGACTGAACTTTAGAAAATTAAGCTTATTCATATAGTCTCACCTTTTACCTGCCATAACCTCCTCAGACTTTTATCACTTGCATAGCCTTTCTCATCGTCTTCATATAAATCCTTACTAAAAATATCTGCATTTCTATATCTCTCTAACATTTTCTCACTTCATTTCCTGTCCTTAATAGCCATTAGACATAATAACAGTTCATAAACAAATTGGACCCTTAGTAGTTGAAGAAATACTAAGAAACAACTCCCATAAAATAATCTGTGTTTAGACGACAATTCATGACAAACAAGTTTTCAAAAACAAAACTTTAGAGGATTTTCAGAAATATAGTAAATATTCCCCTAACTGGGTTTCCAACTTAAAAGAATGGTAATTGTGGACGGAGAGAGGGGCTCAGCGGTTTAAAGGGCACAGGAGGTCAATTCCCAGCACCCAAATGGAGCTAAGAACCAGCTTTAGGCTGGGCATGGTGGCGCAGGCCTTTTTAATCCACAGGAGTAGGCCAGATGATCTCTTGAGTTTAGGACCACCTTGTCTAAGGCAAGCCCAGGGCCAGCCTGGGGGAGGGCTATAGGGGGAAAAACCCGGTCTAAAAAAAAAAAAAAAAAAAAAAAAAAGAGAGAGATGTAAAATGAGATGGGCCAGATAAAATTCATTTTGTTCAGAAATCACTATTTCTGGCCTTAACCTAAACCTTGGCTGTGCTGGGATTGAAGGCATGCAAGGGTTAAAGGCATGGCCAACCACAACAGGCTGGGGAACTCCCAGGTGTGGCCAGACCAGCAGGGCAGCAGTTCAGGCCCAGGGAGGTATGTTTGCTTCCTATGAGGAGGAAGGGGGGGGCAGGGCAGATAAGAAATCAGACACAATAAATCCCACTAGCTGTGCAAGTTTGCCCTCTCCCACCCCTGGAAGCAAGTAACAGGGCTGGCCCAGGCCATTCTGGTATCAGTTAAAGATCTCCACCCAAACCAGACCAAGATATACACATGCTTCTGCCTCCCAGGCACTGGGAGACAGTTTGGATACCAAAGGAAATATCAGAACTTCAAATTAAAAATAAGTAAAGCTGGGCTGGAGAGATGGCCTAGCGGTTAAGAGTGCCGACCGCTCTTACAGAGGACCCGGGTTCAATCCCCAGCACCCACATGGCGGCCGAGAACCATCCGAAACTCCAATTCCAGGAGAACTCCAGTTCCAGGGGAATCCGACACTCTCTTCTGACCTCCGCGGCATTGCACGTCACGGGTGCACAGACCTGCATGCAGACAGTACATTCATACACATACAGAAATAAATAAAAAAAAATAAGTAAAGCTTTAAAAGTTACTCAAAGATTCCATTTTGAATAGCTGGGGGAAAAATATTTATATTCCTGACTAGGCCTGCCAGAATAAAAACTAGTGATCCTTGTGCACACAATGAAAAAGGAAAACTTGGTGGCCACAGCTCAAAATTGTTTTGGGACAAGACAAAGATGACATAATTGCATGAGATCTCTCTGCGGTTTTCTCTGCATGGAAATACGTTAGATGTTAACACATGGAAACATATAAAGAAATGACATTACAGTGAGTTTTAACTGGAGAAGAAAAACCTGAAGAGGAGAGCCTTAGAGTTGAGGTTTGGGGGTGACAGTGGCATCAGGGGTGAAGGGAGGGATTGAGGTTTGTCTGGTTGGAATGTGCAGAGCTGAGGATCCTTGGGAGACAGAGAACCTGGAAATAAATTTGTAGTGAATGAAAAATCTAACACCATTTCTTTAAGGTGAGTATGCTACTGAGCGAGCTGAGGCTAAGAGAGAAGAATTAAATGTTAAAGGACAGAGAAAAAAAAACAATGAAGTGGGAAAGACTGGGTATGGAAACCCCAAATAGCAAAGCAAAGGAATGAATGGTCTCAAACCAAGGGAGCCCATGTCACTCACCACTGTTGTAACTGAGAAAGCAAAGCAATGTCCTAGATACAAGCTGTTGCTGAAAAGGGAACCTCTTTTTAAATTTTTTTATTTATTATTTTTTATGTGTATGAGTGTACTGTCTGCATGTAGATAGGTGCACCCATGTAGGTTGGTGCACCCATGTTGTGCAATGCCGTGGAGGTCAGAAGAGGGCATTGGATTCTCCTGGAACTGGAGTTAAAGACGGTTCTTAGCCACCATGTGAGTGCTGGGAATCGAACCCAGGTCCTCTGCAAAAGCAGTCACTGTTCTTAACCGAAAGCCTATCTCTCTAGCCCTGGAAAGGGAACTTTTATTTTTTTTTATTTTTTTTTAANGAAGCTAGGATCTAACTCCCTGAACAAGCTGCATACAATCCAGAAGGAGACAGTTTGGATGGGTTTGGTAATCCCTATCAGTTTATTTCCTGTCTTTAGGTATGTGATACAACTCCTGCCTTTCTGGAAGAACTATAAATCAGGATATGGGGGTCTGGGAAAGAAAGAGACTTCCTGTTTGTAGTACATTGTAGTAAAGAGTTTACATTTAAGATAGGTCTACAATGTGAGTTCCAGGACAGCTGGGGCTACAGGGAGACCCTGTCTCGAAAAGACCAAAAAAAAAAGAGATAGGTCTAAAATTGTCTAATTCTCTACCGTGGGCTATGCCTGCTTAACCTATGGTGTTAAATCTCTCTTTCAGTCAGTGTTATACAAGGCTGCTTGAGCTTTTATCCAAGCATTTTCCAAAATATTATACAGTAATTAAAAGTATCAGGCTGGTTTAACTTAACCTTTCTGGATGCTTAACAACCATACTTAATGCCCATGCCAGTTCGGCTGAGGGACTTAAGGGATAACTTTGTTCCTTGCCCTCAGAGGTCAACTAAGTCCATGGGGGCTTCTCTTGAAATGTCCTGCAAATGTGAGTCACCAGTCTTCCTGTACAGGAACGTCTTGGAGACCCACTAATGGGACTTCAGCCAGTAAGAGGAAAGTCTGCTCATGCTTTAAAAAGAGAAGCCTGGTCCAGCAAGACCTAGCTTTGTCCTGTCGTGGATGAAACTGGTAAATGAAAAGCCAAAAGGAGCCAGGGGCTCGCTCCCTCCCCCTGAAACCCGAGTGACTCCTGAGGACCAGATCCTCAACTGACCTTGAGAAAACAAAAACCTTGGTTAATCTGGGCTGTGTGGCCTTAAGGAAAGTATAGTCAGAAATAATCAGTAAGGTCTAAGAAATTGTACTTCAGGTATAAAACTTCAGACCTTAGTAAAAAGACAAAAAAGTAGCTAGCTTCTTGAGTTTCTTAGCAACCTGGTCTGTGACAAAGACTGTGGATGCCAAAAACTCTGTCTTTCCCCAGCCTCAGAGTAGGAATCCTGGACAGCATAACCCCCATGGCTGTATCCCCTAATTGGACCCCTAAGTAACATTAGGCCTCATCCCTTATCCTATCTGGTGCTTTCAAAACCCTGTCCAACAACTCACCTATACCAGCTTTAATCAATTTTTGCTTGCTCTCCCTTCAGACAAATATGAACTCATTCCTGCTGACAACGGTTATACCCAGTTATAAAGCATCTCATCCTCATGTGTCATTAACTCCCTCTTCATCTTCCCCTATCACCTTGAAGCAGGTAGAACGAAAAATGTCACCCCTATCCCTGTGACACAAAAGGGTGGAATGTCAGGTTGTAAGCCCACCTGAGTTGGGGATTTTCCAGGAAGCAAACTGAGGTAGAAGTTCCAAGAAAGTTGCTCCAATCATATCTCGAGATGTTTCTACTGCTACCAGCCACTGATCCACCTATACCCATTCTCCTATCTTCCCACACCCATTTCATTGTAAGCCCACTTCCTGGTGTACTTGGGTATAAAAACTGCCACTTTGGGACATTCTGTTTGCTGGTCATCCTAATCCCAACACAGGCAAGCCAGCTGCCATGCCTGAAATAAACCCTACTTCCTTCTCAAAAAAAAAAAAAAAAA
>VZQC01009854.1:0-47703 GCA_009823505.1 Rhizomys pruinosus | reverse complement strand
GTGGGCTTTCCTTTTGTGGTTCAGATCACAAATAGCGGATGGTTTTGCTTTCCTCCTTCAGATGCTTTTTTTTTTTTTCCTCCTCCTTGTTTATGGAGTATTGACTTGTCTACTTTTCAATTTTTTTTTATATATTGGATATTGGAAGCCAAAGCACTCTTCTCTTCTTGTTCTGAAGGTTCTCCAAAAAAAAAAAAAAAATGTCCACTTGGATTCTCACCGATCTGGGGGGAGTTGATATGCCTGATCTAGCCCACGCCCCGGCAGCCCGCCCAATGGTGCAGAGCCACTGGCCCTGACCCAAACCTGCCGACCCTCTGGCCTGGCACCCTGGTCCCGCCCAAAAGTCCTCAGAGACACGACCCCCTAGCTGCAGCCCCAGAAAATAAATGTCCAACTTAAAAGTCCATTAGAATTTCTCAATGAGCGGTCAGGAAACATCCATTATTGGGCTTCTCCTTTTGTTTATTTGGCGATGGTGTCAGGACTCAGGATCTTCTTTCCAGGCATTTTGATAGTCACAGTGTGAGTTTCCTCTTAGGTAGTAGCTAAATAGAAAGAGAAAATTTTATTCGTTGACAACAATAGATCTCATATGACATTTTATGTGTATGAGTATACTTTCTGCATGTAGGTAGGTGCACCTGTGTCATGCAATGCTGCAGAGGTCAGAAGAGGGTGTCATATTCCCCTGGAACTGGAGTTAAAGATTCTCAGCTGCCAAGTGGGTGTTGGGAATCAAATCCAGGTCTTCTTCAAGAGCAGTCTGGGCTCTTAAGCACTGAGCCATCTCTCAAGCCCCAGATCTCATGTGAGTTTAAGTCTAATGTTTGGAAGCATAATCTCTCAGACTTTAAAAGACATATAATAATTACTTATCTTTTGATTATACTTTCATTTTGGGTGTTTTACGTCCATACAGTTAGCCCAGATTAACCAATCTTTGTTTTCTCAAGGTCAGTTGAGAAAAAGAACAAAAGGAACAAAAAAAATTAGAAGGGAAAAAAAAAATGACTCCTTTTGGTTTTTCATTTATCAGTTCCATCCATGGGGGAACAAAGTCAGGTCTTGCAGGATCAGGCTTCCCTTTTCGAAACATGAAGAGACTTTCCTTTTTATAGACTGGACATTGGCTAGAGTCCTGTTATTGTATCTCTCAGATTTCCCTTCACAGGAGGACTGGTGACTCACAATTATAGGACATTTCAAGAGATGCCCTGTACATAGTCCCCTGGGACCTAGTTGACCTCAGATGACAAGGAACAAAGTTGTTCCTTAAGTCCCTTGGCTGAATTGGTATGGGCATTAAGTATGGTTGTTAACCATCCAGAAAAGCTAAGATACTTTTAATTACTGTATAGTATTTTACATAAGGCTTGGAAAAAATCCAAGCAGTCTTGTATAATATTGACTGGAAGAGGGATTTAACACCATAGGTTAAGCAGGAATAGCCCACAAGAAAGAATTAAACAATTTCAGGCCTATCTTAAATGTAAACTGTTTTTTATAATTTACTACAAACAGGAACAATCTCTTTCCCAGAACCCCCATCATGATTTATAATTCTCCCAGAAGGGTAAGAGTTGTATCACATACTGGAAGACAGGAAACAAGCTGATAAGGATTACCAAACTCATCTAAACTGTCTTCTGAAAGCAGCTGGTTCAGGAAGGTAGAACCTAGCTTTATTTATTTTTATTTATTTATTTTTATTTTTTTATCTATTTCTGTATGTGTATGAATGTACTGTCTGCATGCAAGTCTGTGCACCCTTGTCGTGCAATGCCACAGAGGTCAGAAGAGTGTGTCGGATTCCCCTTGAACTGGAGTTCTCCTGGAATTGGAGTTTCAGACGGTTCTCGGCCGCCATGTTGATGCTGAGGATCGATCTCAGGTCCTCTGTAAGAGCGTCGGTGCTCTTAACCGCTAGGCCATCTCTCCAGCCCAGAACCTAGCTTTTTAAGCCAAATTATTTCCTTAGGTCAAAGGAAATATCTTTGAGTTTGATTCCCAGCACCCACATGGCAGCTAAAACTGTCTTTAACTCCAGTTACAGGGGAATCTGACGCCCTCTTCTGACCTCTGCAGCATTGCATGACATGGGTGCACCAACCTACATGCAGACAGTACACTCATACACATAAAAAATAATAAAATTAAAAAATGAAATTCCATGTCTACTATAATTTCTGAATATTGTCTACTGGCTAAACTATACTACCATGTTTCACATTAATGTGAAATTTGTCAAAGTTACTACAATGTGAATTTGTCCACTGTCTTTCAAAATTCTCCAATGTATACAATGACTTTCAATGTAATCATGTTACTTCTTAAAGAATGTGATGTTAATAAAATCTTTCAAAAAAGAGAAAGTTCTAGAAGGTATTTAAAAGTGAAAATTAAAGCCAGTGTGGTGGTGCATGCCTTTAATCCTACCACTTGAAGCATGCGGATGTTTGTGAGTGCAAGGCCAGCCTGGTCTACAGAGTGAGTTCCAGGACAGCTGGGGCTACAGGGAGACCCTGTCTCAAAAAGACCAAAAAAAAAAGTGAAAAAATATATGGTAGTATACCAATTTATTTATTTATTTGTTTATTTACTGATTGATTGATTGATACAGTTTTACTAATTAGTCTTGGCAGATCACCTTGAGATCTACCTGCTTTTATCTTAGCAGTATTGGTATTTAAATCAGGCATCACCATGCCCTGCCTAGTATCCCACACTTAAATAAAAAGTAAATAAACCAATACAAATAAATATAATCTGTCATAATTGTGTATATCTCAAATGTGATATCTAGTTTCTTTTTAAGCAAAAATTCTTAAAGCACATCGATAATCATTAGGTCCTCTTCTTTATCTACAATTCTTCTACCTATTATTGGCATTAGTTGACTAAATAAACCTAAAAAGGAACTCTTTTTCAAGGTTACCTGTTAATTCACACTAACTCATTTATTTATAATTTTTCTGCAGTGTATTTTACCATATGTAGTGTGTCACGTAATTGTCATGAAAGTCATAAATCACTATAAACAAAAAGTAAAACTACAGAAAGGAAGTAATGAAGCTCATGATTGCTCCTCTGGTCAGAACACTTTTCAAAAACTTATAGAGCTGTACAAGAGTTTATTTCTTTCTACACACCATATTTTTATATTTCTAATTTATACATAGATTTTGGTAATATCATTCATCAATTTCTTAGGACATAAACAATAGAGAAAAGAGGCCCAAACAGAAAACTTGCCTATCTACAGCCACCAATAAGCGGAGATAACTCTTACACTGGATTTCCATAAAGACTGAAATGTGTCAGTGAATTTCATAAATTTTCATTATTTGCCCTTAACAACATGCCCTTCCCTTAATTTTAAATTCCATTCCCATTATTGTGTTTTGCTACTTCTCCCTAAATATTATTCTTTGGTGAATTTGTGTTTGTTTCTTAGATTGACACCTACTGATCTTCCAGTTGCTCATTACTAATTCTTGTATCAATGGCTATTTGGCATCTACATATGGCTATCTAGCCAGTATCTCATCTACGTAGTCTATTGTGTGTTTCCCAAGTGTTCTTGGGTGTATGTCTATCCCTTGGAGACTAATCAACCTACCAGGCATTGCAGAATAAAGGACTGACTCTCCCTCTCCTAGCATCTATCAAATGTCAGTTGGGACTTTTTCACTTGCACCACTTATCTTCCATACACCAAAAAAGTAGGTGATATAATTTATACAATGTCAAATTAAGTGTATGTGGAAAATATTTTTGAACTCACAGTTGTTTCCATCATAGGAAAAGCAGGATCTGCAAATCTCACAGTGTATGAAAGAAAATGAAGCCCAATCTAACTTGGTTTAACCTGCAGTGAATTGCAGGAAGCCCATCAGCTATCAGGTGAACAATGGCAATGCATCTACCAACCTGATATGTTTTCTGAGAAGGCAGAAGAAATTAGTTGGTGCTATTAAGAAACTGAGTTGCTCCATTCTTAACATTATTGTATCACATGGTATTATTAGACTAGGTTTGACCATATGCTCCTGTTTTTAAAATCTCAAACAAAAATATTTATTCTCTATACTCCCAATATTTATAGATCTATCTTTAAAGCTTATATTCCTCTTTATTTATTGCTAACCTTGTCCTTCTAGTGAGTAATTAATATGTTCAAATAAAGTACTGTAAACAAATGTTCACAGTGGGCAAACACTGAAAAGCACCAAATGTCTATGAACACTAAAAAAAAAGAAACTCCACACATGAAATAAAAATGTCCTATGATTGCATGGCTGGGCCTCAAAATAATGATGAATAAAAAAGTCTGATGAAAACATATGGGGTATGTTGTATTATTGTTAATAGTATTTTCAAGGTCTGGTATATTGAACTCAGCGCCTTGCACATATCAGGCAAGCACTATGTCACTGAGATATATCCTCAACCTCTTGTTTTCTGAAAATAAAAATTCTTGAAATAAAAACAGTGTTTCATAAGTAGGTCAGTTTCATACTGAAGTTAGCATAAAGATGCTAAGTTGAGGGAGCAAAAAGTTTGAAGAAATGTTCAGTTTCCTTATTACAATAAGAATTTTAGGAATATATTCATGTATGTACACATCAAGTTATTAATTTTAAATGTGTATAACTGTTTTTATAAAATTTAATTTTTTAAACATTTTTAAAAATTTTATTTATTTTCATATGTGTATGAATGTACTGTCTGCATGCAGATTTGTGTACCCATGTTGTGCAATGCCACGGAAGTCAGAGGAGGGAATTGGACTCCCCTGGAACTGGAGTTAAAGACGGTTTTCAGCTGCCATGTGGGTGCTGGGGATCGAACCAACATCTGCAAGAGCATTTGATGCTCTTCATTGTTAGGCCATCTCTCCAGGCCCCCAGTCAACATTTATACACAGATGTTGCTCCATGCAAGTTCAATAAATTTAATTTCAATAAAGTCTAAAAGCTAGTGCAGATCTTAAATTCTATCCTACCTTATAGCTGTTTGTTCCAATGTATACATTTAAAAATATAAAATAATTTAATACTCACAGCCAAAATATTTAATATATTCTTTTCATTTAAGAAAGTTAACATTTTTTTATGTTTAGGTTATTAATATGACATAGTCAACCAGCTCTTTAATGATTCAAAAACCAACAAAAAGTAAATGTCTTATTTTGTATCATTTTATACTACTCACACAATTATGTATTTTACAATTTGTTTTGCATTCTTAGAATATATTATTATCTATTTGTTTTATTATTTGCTAAAGTTTAGTTATAATAGCTATAATATTATATTTGTATATAGATGGAGATTTTTCCTTCAAATTTTAAGGCTTATTTATTACATACCCAGAATACATGCTAAGTAAGCATTGTCCATGGCATACTAGTGAACTTGGCTGCATAGAAGACCTATTTTAGTTACTCTTTCCCGGGTTGATAGTGGGGTTTTGAACACATATAGAAGGGGAAGGGACAATGGAATGATGAGGAGTAAGGAGAATTTTCCCCCACCTGGCCTTTTTCTGATGCTAGCATTTTGCTTACATTGGGTAGGACAGTATTGGAATGCAGTCTTCAGACTAGTGAGTCCAGCAAGCAACCTGGGATTATTCAGAGAATCAAGTTTTCAGAACAACAGGAAAGCAAACACTATTGAATATGTCCCTCATACTCCACCATGTGAAGAATTTATTATTGTGAAGTAGTTCACCATGACCAAGGTCAGAACGAACTTTTTTGACAAATGGTGTAAACTTTATTTGTTCATATAAGGATCCATATTTAGCATACATAAGAAATCTCATTTGACAGAGACAGAGTTTTATCTTGGATCTATATTATCTCTAGCCACGTGTATTTGGAGGTGTTTTTCAGTACCAACTGTGAGTTTCTTCCCATTGAGAGGTCTATGACAGGGTTTCACAACTGGTCACAATGAGAGAATATATGAGAGATGCCTAGCCTTAAATGACACTGATACACCAAAGGGCCATAGAACATAGTGAAATAGGGGGAGAATTCTAACATATCAATTTACACAAGTGAAGATTCCTGACACAAGAGAAAGTGATGCAAACAGAAGGCCACAACCAGCCAAATTTTAGAGAATAAGAGACTGCATAATGTATGCCCCTGGATAGAGCTCCTATATTAAACCTCACCCTCCCAGGGCTCCGGAACCATTGCAGAAATTTTATAAGATCAAGGGTTGGTGCCTGGACGTAAGGAAACAGAGGTTTTTCAGGCTTCTGGAAATTTACTCAAATGAACTTGCAACAATGGCAACAGCATGGACAAGACCCATACTGACTCATTCAGGGAAAACAAAACAAACAAACAAACAAACAAACAAAAAACAGCTTAGAACTGAGGAAATGGACAGCAGGTCCCAACCTTAGCCAAGGAACTGTCGAAAACTGATTACTACAGGCTGAGGAATATTTCATCTTCTTTGAGGAAATGTTTCTAGATAGGCTGACTAGACTCCGGTGGAGGTTCTTGTACCCAGGGATATCTGGGTACAAATAATAGACTTGTTAGGCCTTAACATATATCACAGAATGCATGAAATCTGGTTGAGGGGGCTATGGAAGTTGTGGATAGGGGAGAAACTCTAAATTTGATTAAAATCTAATATATTCAATCCACAAAACTCAATAAAATTGCATAAAATTTTAGTGCCTTATAAAAAATTATGACCAAGATCAAAACTCAGAATCTAAGGGGAGAACACTGCCCAAGACAGGATAAAGATGAATTCATGCAGAACTGGGATATGCCTATAGCTCGTGCCCTTTACTATGGCCACTCAATTTTTAGCCTCTAATGATCAACCCCTTTAATTCTTCAATGGTTTTTCTGTTGAGGTTATCTTATGCTTGAGATGACTCAAGCTATTGATTAAGACTGGGACCATGGACCTAATTCTAACTTAAGTTCATCAATCTGCAAACCTTGGGACTGAAAAGGTTTCATTTCACATAAGGATTCAGGTCAAAATGTTTTTTTGCTATGGATAGACACATGACGGACCAGGAGAGATACTTACCGGTTTGTAATTTGTTCACAAGTTGCCCTGGGGTGTGGGCTTCCTCCATGTGTGAGGTTTCTGCTACCTCTGGTAACCAGCTTCGTGGCCCTGAGTGTGAAGTCCTGTTAGCACTGGGCCATAGAGGAACAGCCCTGGCCCACTCCCTTCACAGAGGGAGTAGAGAGGACTTTGGTAGCATCAAGCTAACTCAATCAAGGGAGATCATTTATTGCAGGAGTTTTAGAGTTTTATATAGCAGCTTTGATGGGCTCTTAAAAAGGATGGGGTGAGACAAAGGAAAGTCTATGTGCACTTTACAATGTCCAAGTTTTGCACCATTTATCTCTTGAGATTAGTTTTTATTGCAGATGCACCATTTGGTTCCCAAGAATAAGGTATGTGTGCCTCAGGAGTGACAGGCTTAGGAATGCTGCACCTCAAGCTACACTTGCTGGGAGTGGGCTGTATGCTTCTTTGTCCACCAGGCAAGTGTGGGATGGCTCCAGCTCTTTCTGATCTTTCAGGCTGCCAGGGGTAAGGAGCAAGCTCTCTTACTTCTCAGCCATGATCAATTTATCAAGCCCCACACTGGGGCACCTGAGTCTTGAATTTGATTGGCATCTGGAGCAACAGCAATATCTGCTACCTTGTGTTCTCATCAACCACTGGGCTATCTTGGCTTGCTTACCAGTTTTCAAGATTCTGAGAGAAATTTTAAATAGTAAAATCAAGCTTGTATTCACGAATGCTTTCTGGTGCCTGTTTCATATTCTCAACTGTTTCCTTGATGGGACTCTGTTCTAGGCTGTCAGCTCAAGGGGTTATTATTACACATGTCAATATTGGGAGATGTGAAAGAAGGGAAGATCTTCACTGAACAGCACAGATGAACAAACATAACATGACAATTTGCACCCTGTTACATTTCCTAATCTTTATCACTTGTAAAGGTTCAGCTATCACCTATTCATTGCATAGTCCAGCATATAAGAGATTGGCATAGCATTTTCACCCATATTTTTGTGGAAATAGGAAACTGCCAGGGGAATGAACAATGAAGGGTTAGGAAATCACAACAATGACTACCACTCTATTAAATGTCAATCTCTAAATATTTATCTACCTTTTTTATTTAACAGTCAATTCTATGATTAGTTACTTATTTTATAAGAAATATTATACAGTAGTTTAAAGTGACTAAATAGTTCATTGACACTTAAAATGATAGACAAGCTTTACTTAATTTTTTTAATTTAGTAAATTTTTTACTTAAATTTACTAAAATTTTATCATAAAATAACTCCACATGAGTTCATATGAAAATATGAAGGCTGCATAACAAGAAACAATGCCATATAGGAGAAACCTACGGACTCTGGATAGGCTGAGTAGAACTCAGGGAATGAGCTAGCACTGAGGAGTGGGCCTGGAGAGTAGTTTGGCGCAATGAACTCTAGAAATAGGGTGGGGAATGGGAGAAGTCTGGGGGAGGGTGCAAGGGAGAAGGGGATATAAAGGTGATTAAAACCAAAATAATTACCTATGAAACACATAAGAAATTCAATAAAAATGTTGGGGGGAGAAGAAAGAATTCCCATACGGAGGCCCATTGCTGGCATCAACCAGAGGCCACACTCTGTGGATCGTGTGTCCATGTAAGAAAGCTGCTCTTGGTCCTGGAGAGATGGTTCAGCAGGTGTAATCATGTACTGGTCTTGCAGAGGATCTGAAGAGATGGTTCAGCAGATACAAGCATGTACTGGTCTTGCACAGGACCTGAAGTGATGGTTCAGCAGGTGCAAACATGTACTGGTCTTGCAGAGGACCTGAATTCAGTTCCCCAGACTCATATCAGGTGGCTCACAAATACCTGTGACTATAGCTCCAGGGGATCTGATGCCCAATGCCCTCTTTTGGCCTCCATGGGCACTGCACTCACATGCACATACATACCAACATACCCTTAAACATAATTAAAAAAAATATTTGAAAGAAAGGCCTTTAACATGAGCAGGGCTCTTGAGAATCAGAGGAAGTGGTCACCTTGAGGATTGCCCTATCCCTGAGGATGTCATGGGTACTGCTGTGAAGTGGTTGTAACAGATGGGCTGGATTTGAAGGGATGATTTCTAGACCCTGCTTCCAGTCCATTAGTATTTTACATGAGTGAAGAGGTTTTGAGTTCCTTCAAAAGGGTGTTTTTATTCCTCTGAGTTAGTGACTTCTGTGCAAACTGGGGCAGGCCTGGCTAGCCTGGGGGAGCCCCTCCTCTTTGCTTTCACTGGTCCTCAAAACACACAGGATTCCCATTAGCCCCAGTAGATTTTTAAAGGAGTCATTTTATATTCCTTTAATAGAAATAAAGTGAGTACTTTTAAAAGCATGATGCTGGTCCTCGGTGTCCTGACAGCATACACTTTGATACATAGCCTTTGAGGTGTGCTATTTTCTTTCAAGGCATAAAAACTTCACTGCCACTTCCAAAAAAGTTATATTACACAGAGTTCAGATTTTTTTTTTTTTTTTTTTTTTTTTGGTTTTGTTGAAACAGAGTCTCCCTGTAGTCTCAGCTGCCCTGGAACTCAGTCTGTAGACCAGTCTGGCCTTGAACTCACAAAGATCTGCCTGCCTCTGCCTCCCAAATGCTAGGATTAAAGGTGTGTGCCACCATGCCCGGCACACAGCTCAGATTTTTTTTTAAATATTTTTTAAATTTTATTTATTTGTGTATGAATGTACTGTCTGCATGTAAGTCTGTGCTCCCGTGTCATGCTGCCGCAGAAGTCAGAAGAGGGTCTCAGATTCCCCTGGAACTGGAGTTAAAGATGGTTCTCAGCTGCCATGTGGGGGCTGGGGATCAAACCCGGGTCCTCTGCAAAAGCAGTCAGCGCTCTTAACTGCTAGGCCATCTCTTCAGCCCCCACAGTTCAGATTAATAGACTTATTTCCTTGATAGAAATTATCTACTGAACTAATATATTTTATAAATAATACAGCATTGAAAGAACTGTTTATTAGTTAATCCTCAGATGATCACTCTCGGTAACACACATGTACACATGTCTGTAGTAATTCTCAAACACTTTGTTCTGCCATGAGAGTTACCCATTCACTTATCTTTGAGTTCAAAAAATCAGAGATATTTATAATTTCTGCTTATCCAGTGAAGTAGTAAAAAAACATAAGAACATTTTAAAATCTAACTTTATTTTCATGAAGCTTTTTTTTTATTATTATTAAATGATATGTGAGGGGCTGGAGAGATTCCTCCACTATTAAGAGGACTGGCTGAGGGCCCAGGTTCCTTATACAGCATCTGCATGATGGTTCACAACCATCTGTAACTCAAGTTCCAGGGGATCTGACACATTATTCTGGCCTCTGTGGGCATTGCATACACATGGTGCACCTACATACCTGTGGGCAAAACACACCTACACACACAATAAAAGTAAAGATTTAAAAATAAAATGATGTCTTAAATTCTTATCAATAATGTTTATTTTAGTATCTTCCTTGCCTCCTCAAAATATTGCTTTATCAAATCTGTCGCAGATTTCATATTATATATGACAAGCACCTTAAGTACCCTGTAGTATTTAGAAGTTGGAAAATTTGGAAATTTAGATAACTTTTTAAAATGTCACTTGTAGGGCCTGGAGACATGGTTAAGAGCACCGACTGCTCTTGCAGAGGACCCGGGTTCGATCCCTAGCACCCATATGGTGGCTGAGAACTGTCTGTAACTCCAATTCCAGGAGAACTCCAGTTCCAGGGGAATCCCACACTCTCTTCTGACCTCCGCGGCATTGCATGACATGGGTGCACAAACCTACATGTGGACAGTACATTCATACACACACAAAATAAATAAATAATAAAAAATAAAATGTCACTTGTATACTTAATAAATAATTTATTTCTTTGCAAACAGCGTTCATTCTAAGATAGTGCGGGGGCCTCGGGGGTCTTAACCAGTCCCGGGCCGCCGGACCGGCTGGATAGAGGAGGGTCAGGTGTGTCTGCTCGCCCTTTCCCCAGCCTCCCTGTCCCCGGAGACAATCAGATGCAGCGGGGAGCCAAGTCAAGCAAGGTGTCGTTTATTGTGGGCAGCACAGCAGTTATAAAGGCAAAAACAACAAAGGGGGTTTCCATGGTGCCAAACGGGCAGCCAATCGTCTCAAAGGCCCAGGCAGCACACAGGCTGTATGTAATGATTACTCCATAGAACTTAATGGGAAACAGGCACTGATCGCGAGCAGTACAGGAGTAGGGAAGTACCTCTGAGCCTATCAGAACTCCCATCTTTCTTCCTTCCCTCTTCAGTTTGTGGTCATAGCGACCATTGTGGTTACAGTGGTTTACATAACTCTTATGCTAAAGTTATTCGGTAGGCGGGGGACAGTCAGGGAGACTTCAGCCAGGCTTAGAGATTTACAACAGGCCACGCTTTTGGAGAGCCTGTAAGGCCCAACAGATAGAGTGTCATCTCTCTCATACACAATATAAAAGAACTCAGAAATCTGTCATAATTTCTCATGCTGTGAAGTCTACAAACAAACCTTGACGTAAGAACATAACAAACCAAACTACTTAGTAGTGCTTCTTCTGAATTTTCTTATGAATATGTGACTCTTTATAAGGAATGTGAAGTTTGTATTTTCCACCATAATTTCTTAGTTGTGTAGCTGCCTATGTGTAATCACAGTACTCAATCATGGTAACTTATTGGTTGAATAAAAATTAATTTAAAATAATGACTTTTTACCCTATTTCATTTAGTTGATGTTAACTAAGAGCCTTTGTTTTTCCTAAATCTATTATATTTTTATAGATATAGTTTTATTGAACTAATGCTTTTTTCATTATTATAAACTATTAATTGGCTATTTTGAGTAACTTTTATTAAAATATAACAATTTCAGTAAAAGGAAAAAAAAACTATAGTGTTTACTGAATTTACAGCATGAAATGTAACTGTATGATTAACACTAACATTGACAAGCAGAATAGTATGAAACCTAGAAGTCCCCTCAAACCTCTTTTAGCCAGTATCTCTCAAAGGGAAACACCACTTTGAATGCCTCCATGATAGATTAAAAAATAGTAAAATATTAAATTTGACAGATAAATCGAGGAGAGATTTGGGGAGATTTTTAAAAACCTAAACCAATTATGTTTTGAATGACATGATCAAAAAATCATGTAGTAGGAAAGCTGACATAAAGGGTAAGTTGTACTTGAATAGGAAAAGACCACATATTTCTGTTTATTCTCCCTGGGAAGAAAACAATGTCAAATGACCAAATTGCTTTTGAAAAAGTGGTCCATAGGTTAGGTTATAATAAGTGCGGTTTCATTTTTACAATGCCATTTATTTCCTCAGGGTAGAGAAAACAAGGACAATTTTTAGCAAAACTAATAATGCTTAAGGAACAAATCCTTCCTTTTCAAGCTGTTAGAGGATACAGATGGCATGGAGAAGATAAACACAATTTTAACCTTACATTTTCAAGGTTTTATCAGCTATTATACTCATGTATGCTTTGAGGGAGTTCATTCTCTGGGAGCATAATAACTTAGATTTGCCTCCCTAATACTCTAGTCCATCTAATAGAGAAATTAGAGCCACCATTAGTCTGGAAAGAGTTTAACAGAGTAACTCATTTAATATCTAAATGGCGATAAAACCTTTTGTCCATATGGATGATGGGGATACATGATGGCTAGCTTTCTAAAGCATGACTGATTAAGCTCAAACGTTTACTGAATGTTTTTTTTTTTTTTTCCTACTGTGGATCCCAGCAGAAAGGTCATGCTCCTGGATAGGAATGTCTGAGCTTAGCTATTTGGATCTCATATGAGACTGAGCAGGCACAATAACTACTTTGTGAACCTTGTTCAGCATCAAATTGTGTCCATGAAACACTAGATTCTTTCCCTGAGCTACTTTTAAGGATTACCAAAATGTGTTGATAGAATTTAATTTGTAATGTTGTAGTTGGTGCCTGTCATTGCACCTGAAGATAGTGACAATTTGTTCATCTGTTCTTCAATTGGAACTCTTCAGTTACATCTGATTTAAGACTTTCTAACCTTGGAAATCTTAGGTATGCACATCCCAAAGTTACTTTTCCATACTGGAAGAGTAGTTCCATACTTTGGAATATTAGAATACTAAAAACAGCTTAATTGGCAGTTTTTATACGCAACACACCTTCACATTTCTCAAGTCTTCATATTAATGTTTCTCTTATTATCTCAGATTTCAGCACCTTTTACAATGAATTACAGTTTTTCTTGAAACATGGAGCTATAATATATATATACTAATTCATATATACATTTGTAGAGTTGTTGAAAAGCAAAACAGCATGTTATTTAAAATACCCTGTGAGGCACCACGATGATTTTATCTACTGTGCGATACTTCCAGAATGCAAGTTTATGTTGGTTATATTCTGGATCAAGGTGATTTTTTGGTACCTGAAAGGCAGATACCACTAGTATTCAAGGAACTCTGACATGGAGAGACGATCGCAAGACAGAGAATATGAAGCAAATATGGTGAGTGCTTGTTGCTCTGTTGTGTTGGCTATCTATAAAACCCAAATGAACTGATTCACATAATACTTTACTCAGAACAAATTTTTTAGAGCATAATATTACTTTGTAGAATCATTTGTATGACTTTTTAAGCCAGAGAGAGCTCTAGGTAAAAAGTGTATTTATAACACTAGCATTTATAGACAATGTGGTGAACTAAGTGGTATGAACTTGGACATGCATTATTAAATTAACTAATATTTTGTTTAGAAAGATGCTTGGAATTTATTAAGAAGCAGAGAAGTGTTTTATGAATAGTTCTCAGTATTACACAAGTCTCCATGACTACACTATTTCTAGAACTGAATCTCAGGTTTCTTACCATTTAATTCATCTATCAAAAATTCTGATCTTGCTCTCTCTTAGCCAAAAAAAAAAATTGATGACTTTCGGGGCTGGAGAGGTGGCCTAGTGGTTAAGAGCGCTGACTTCTCTTGCAGAGGACCTGGGTTCAGTTCGATCCCCCGCATCCACATGGCGACTGAGAACCGTCTTTAACTCCAGTTCCAGGGGAATCCAACACCCTCTTCTGACCTTGGGCATTGCATGACAGGGGTGCACAAACCTACATGCAGACAGTACATTCATGCACATAAAAATGATGACTTTCTCTCTACTCTGAAATATAATGTTTAAATGGAATTTTGTGAATAGATGTGTTCATGAGAATTTGCACAGATTATATGAAATACATACAAACACTGCCTTCCATATAAAATTGATATTACCTTATTTTAATAGCATTTTAATAATGCTCAAATTACTTATTAGTAATTTACAGGAAAGACTCTAAACAAAGTAATTGGTAGGATGTCTACTTAATCCTGTTTTAATAACCTGTATCTTTGAATGATTTTTATTGATTTGCAAATTCTTGAATAAATGTGTGAGTCTTTATTACAAGTTTGAAAACTGAAATCTTTACAGAATCACTAGCAAGAATACAGTCTTGAAAAAGATATACCCCCTTCCACTCTGATTATTTAGGGATCTACTGATAAAGTGAAGAAAAAAAAAAAAAAAAGCAAATTTTGAGCCAAAACAAATGCAAAGGGTATTTGATTGTCATTCGTGTTTTGACTTAAGTCAACTGCATATGCAGCCACCAAAAAACAAAGTGAAAGGGGAAGACTGGGGCCAGACTACTGTCAGTTTGGCACTAGAAAGGAAACTACACATGACACCAGCTCTTGTGTAGTAACATGGCTCTGCTTTTGTCTAGTAACATGGCTGTGCTTCTGTCTTATGAAGTGTTAATGATGAAATTTCATCAGATTAGCTGTCAGACTTCAAGTGCAAGGAGATAATGGTGAGAGGAACCTCTTAACCTCTTATTTTCTACAAGATAGAAACAAACAAGTATGTAAAAACAAATGAAAACATCATAGTGGAAATAATATTTAACTATAACATCTATTCAGATTTACTTATGATGGGACTCTAAAAGATTCTTGTTATTATTCATGAGCAAAGCCTTGGCTCAGGACCACAGTTTAGATGGTCCCTGCAGTTCAGGTCCATCCCTGGCCTTAAGAATAGGAACAGTCAGGCTGTGTTATGTTTTCATCACCCAATGTGACCAGGAAGTGCTTCAATTATGAACAATTAGTGCATATTAATAAAAACATGGAAAACTCATCCAGAGCTAAATCATTTGGTTGACTAAGTGGATACCTTTCTCTAACCAAGGACAAATTCATGAAACAAGAGTCCTCAAGTGTGTCTCCAAGGAGAATGTATATTTTAAACAATAAGAATAAAGCTGAAAAAGATGTTTACAATAGTATAATTTAAGTTTAAAGTTATATGACTATAAGCCTCATCTATTTGTTTTTTTGTTGTTTGTTTGTTTGTTTGTTTGTTTTTGGTCTTTTTGAGACGGGGTCTCCTTATAGCCCCAACTGTCCTGGAACTCACTCTGTCAACCAGGCTGGCCTTGAACTCACAAGGATCCACCTGCCTCTGCCTCCCAAGTGCTAGGATTAAAGGCATGCACCACCATGCCCAGCTAAGCCTCATCTCTTTGTAAATGTACACAGAAATACAAGATAAAATGACAGTAGCTTCCAATTTTATGAAAGCTTTTTATATCTCAAATTTGTGTACAAACTCATAGTGCAACTTAATCTACTACATTTATTTTGATTGGTGAAAAATCAATATATTGTATAACAATTTGTGTTTATTCAAGTTCTGTATGAAAACTTTGTTTCATTAAAAAGTCATGTTTGGCAGAACGCATGAGCTCTGGAGGTATGGGGGGCAGAGAGGAGGTAATGGGTCTAGATTTGATTAAGAAATCTTGTATGAAATATACAAAACCTCAATAGAAAAATGGATAGTAAACCATTAGTTATCAAAAAATGACTTCTCTTTCAGAATAGTATTATAATTTTAAATAGTAATGTATTCTTTTGTAAACCTCACAGTCTAGAGGAAATCAATTTTTATCATATTCAGCTATGATGGTGTGCACCTGTATCTCCAGCTACTCTGGAAGAGTAAGGTCAGGTGTTCCAGATAAGCCAGGGCAACATGATGGCAAACAACTGAGAGGCAAAGGGATGGAGGGATTGCTGAGGAGAGGAGAGATAATTAATTGACTAATTAAAAAAATGTAGTTGAGGGCTGAAGAGATAGCTTAGCGGTTAAGACCACCGACTGATCTTGTAGAGGACCCGAGTTCAATCCCCAGCACTCACATGGCGTCTGAGAACCGTCTGTAACTGCAATTCCAGTAGAACTCCAGTTCCAGGGGAATCCGCCACCCTCTTCTGACCTCTGTGGCATTGCACAACATGGGTGCACAAACCTACATGCAGACAGTACATTCATACACATACAAAAATAAATAAAATTAAAAAATGTAGTTGAAATAACTTAAATTCATCATTAAGCATAACTGTCTATCTGTCTACTAATTTATATCTAGTCACACACACATAGCTTATGATCCTCCTGCCTCGGCCTTCTCAGAGGTAGAAGTGCAAATATGTATTCCCAATTACACATGTCTTAATTTTAATTTTAAAATTATTTTCAAATTTTTATTGAACTTGAATATGACTTAACATATGTCTTTTTAAAATAGTAAAGAGAAAATTTCATGTTTTCATTTATACTCTTATTTACAAAACAAGCTAAATAATGGATATTTGTTTATCTCATGGGATTTCTTTCTTTCTTTCTTTCTTTCTTTCTTTTCTTTTATTTATTTTTTTTGTGCACCCACCAATAGTTTATTTACTCTTTCAGGAATAGAAAGCTACTGATTACCATGAATAACTTGTTATTGGTCCTGAAATGAGAGATTCAAACAAAGATAAATTACAACAAAAATCAATACATTTTTTACCAGCATTAACTTGAAAAATGTAAGAGTTAAACTAAGTCTTTCATGAAGAAAAGAAAATGGCTTCAGTTAGTGTTACTTATCTTCTGTTCAACATCCTCAAGTGCTAATTAAAAGTACCATGAAGTCAGTTCTTATTAGAGTGTGAGGCTCCACAAGACTGTTTTAAAGTTTCATATCAAGTGAATTGTATATCTACTTAATGGCATGACTTCTCCTTTCAAAGAAAGAAGGCAGGCTGACAAGGGAGGGAGAAGGAATACTTGCTAAGGAGGACGTTCTGGGTGCTGGACAGACGACTCACTGAGTGTTTGTCACTACTGGGAGGACTCCTGGCCTCCGCTGAGCTGTGGGACGACATGAGAGACATCCGCAGAGCTCTTTTTGGAGTTTTGGAAGAAGAAAATGCTCTCATAACCTTTTTGGATGTCTTTTTTATTGCTCTAGATGCTCTGCTCAACGTGCTATCCATATCTTTTGTATTGACTTCAAAGGATTCTGGATCCGCAGTATAAATAAGATTCTCAGCATCTGCTTTACAAATGGTGTTGGCCACATGTCCACACAGCATCTTCAGCCAGTTTTCTTTGGGAAACTCATCTGACCTCATCTGGAAGCTGAGCAACACATTGGTTTGCTCTGTGGGTGGCCTCACAAGCAAGGCAAAAGCATTTCAGCAATCTTCTGTCTCTCTTATATCCAGCACCTTCTCAATCTGAGAAAGAGGCATCAGGTGGATGTGCTTCAGAGAAGCTGGGGGTCTGGTGTGGCCATGAGGATTTCGAAAAGTGCCAATAACCTTGTGCCGTTTTCTTGCTATCTCGAGACAATCATTGAAAAGGAAGAGGGTGGGGCTGGAGAGATGGCCTAGCGGTTAAGAGCGCCGACCGCTCTTACAGAGGACCCGGGTTCGATCCCCAGCACCCACATGGCGGCCGAGAGCCGTCTGAAACTCCAATTCCAGGAGAACTCCAGTTCCAGGGGAATCCGCCACCCTCTTCTGACCTCCGCGGCATTGCACGACACGGGTGCACAAACTTGCATGAAGATAGTACATTCATACACATAAAGAAATAAATAAATAAGGAGGCACCACCACCTAAGTGTAAGCATATGATAGAGATACAGTAGGAACAAGTGTTAGTGATTCTAGCTACAACCAATGTAGAGGAACAGGCTGGCAGAAGCAGATGAATGACCGCCAGTCTCCATATAACATTGAGCAACAGAACCAAACACACCACACAACACACACCACACCACCAACAACACCAAACAACAACAACAACAACAAAACAAATAATGGCACATGCAAAGACACAATGAAAAACAACAACATGGCACAAAGCTCATAATAAATCCGACACTGAAATCTACAGGTCCTACGAATATCCTACATGAATCTCCCTGAGGAAACCAGTGACACATCTTAGAAGAACATCATAGACATATTCAAGACATCAAAGAATATAAAAAAAACAAATGAAAATAAGGGGAGAGAATGAAAAAACTCAGGAAGGAACTAGAAGGAAAAATGATAACTTGAAAGAACTAGAGGAGGAGAATGACAACTCAAAAAAACTAGAGAAGAAAATGACAAACCTAAGAAAGTGGAAAATACTAAATGATCCAGGTTGAATGACAAAAACAACAAAAAAAAAAAACTGACGCCAGTGTGAAGTCGAGAAGCCACAAGAAGAGAATGAGAAGCTCCAAATGGAAGCTGGAAATAGTAAAGAACACCAGGTAAATGAAAAGGAAATGGACATCCATTCAATCAACAGGAAATGATGGGAAAAAGCAACAGAAGCAGAATGGATGAAAGCAAAAAAAAAAAAAAAAGACTAAACCGCAAGAAAAGGAACAAAAAATGCTAATAAAGATAGAACATTAAACACACTAACGACAAAACAACAGAAAACCATAAGAGTGGAAAAACCAGGAAATGTAAAACACTATGAAAAACAAGTCTCTGCATTCCATAGAAATGAGAAGGAGTGACTGAAACATAACTTCTGCTCAAACAGTCAACTTCCTCAGAGAATATTGAGAAAGCTGAGAAAGAGAGAAAGATGTTTGCAGAATCTGGCCTGGGGTATGGGCTCTTTAGCGTGAGGCTTCTGCTCCGTAGTAGGCCCTGCCACTCAACTTGCGGGCTCGGCGCGCGTGTCATCCTGGGTCTAGAGTTGTTAAAAAATGAAAGAAAAAAGAAAAAAGAAGAAAGATGAAGGAGAAGATCCCAAGAGAGAAAATTCTCAAACTGAAACACAACAAACCCTATAAGTACAAAAGCATTAGAACACCAAATGGAACAAGACCAGAAAAGAAATTTCCCACACCATATCATAGTATAAACACTAGATGTTTCAAACACAAAGAAAAATTCTGAAACCACAAAGAAAACAACAAATACATATAAGGGAAACCCATCAAAATCAAACTGACTTCTTAGGCAACTATGAAATCGAAGAACTGGACCAAAGTACATTCCTGTTCTAAACGACTACTTTAGATGCAACCTCAGAATACTTATAACCCAGCAAAAATGTCAATTAATAGTTGTAAGGAATGAAAAATCTTCCATGAATAAACAATTAAATAATACATGCAAAAAACACCTCAGGAAATACTTGAAGCAACTCAAAAAACAAAGAAAAGGACAACTATCCCCAAGAAACTAAAGAGAAAAATTAATAAAAGATAACAGCATAAATGCAACCTAGAACCAAGAAGCAACCAGAAATAAGAGTGAAAGGAAGCAACAAACATCTTCAATAATACACATAAATATCAATGGTCTAAACTCCCCAATTCAAAAGCATAGATTTTGGAAATGGATAGGAAACAAAACCACTTATGCTGTTATCAAGAAACCCATCTCACCATCAAGGACAGAACACCAACTTATAGTAAAGAATAGAAAAAAATAATCTCCAAGCAAATGATGCCAAAAAGAAAGCAGGAAGTTGCTATTCTATTCTAGGCAAGAAATAGACCTCAGAGTAAAATGAAATCAGAAAGACAAAGAGGCCATTACATCTTTATCAAAAGGAAAAATGAACATGAACACTTTCACAATCTAAATGTTTAGCTACAAATCTAGGTTGCACCAAAATCTTTATAAACACAATCATGCAGGACCTCAAGATGCAGATTAATCCCAGACACTAATAAGTGGGGGACTTAATACCATCACTAGGCCCTTATATACATCAGTTTGACAAAAAATAAACCAGAGAGACATCAGGACTGAGCAATACAATACAAGAAATGGACCTCACGAAATCTACAACAATATTCCACCAATAAACAGAGAATATACTTTCTGAAGCACCATATGGAACATATTCCAAAATTGATAACATACTTGGGACACAAAAAGATATCTCAACAAAATACAAAAAGTATTCAAATTTTTCAATGCATTCTATCAGACCGCTAGTGCAATAAAAGGAATATTAATCCAGAATAAGCTCGTACTATGCTACAAGAAACACATAGGAGACTAAGAAAAACACATTCTGAATAATGAGTGGTTCAGGATATATAAGGAGAATAAAAACATCCTGGAACTAATGAAATGACAAATACAACAAACAAAACTGCTGTATACATTAAATCAGTCCTAAAGAGGAATTTGTAGCCCCAAGTGCCCACATTTAAAAAACAAAAAGAGAAAAATAAATGAGTCAACACTGCAGGTAGAAACATTTGAGAGACAAGAAAAATGAACTTTAAACCAAAGAACAGGAAGATATAAAAAAATAAGAGCAGAAATCAATGAAATAGGAACAAAGAAATAAAACAAAGAATCAATTAAAAGCTGTTCTTTGAAAAGGTGAACAAAAATAGACAGATCTCCTTGCCCATCTAACCAAAGAAAAGAGTACTCCAATCAATAGTATTTATGATGAAAAGGGAAAGAAACATCAGTACAAAGAAAAAATCCAGACAATCATATAAGAATACTTCAAAAAACCTATACTCTACAAATTTCGAAAACCTAAAGAAACAGGATGAAATATCTGAAACCTGGAGATTCACAAAGCTTAAACAAGAAAAGACGAAGTTCAAACAGCCCTAAATATCTGAGGAAATTGAAAATGTAATAAAAAAAAAACTCTCAATAATAAAAAGCCCAGGCCCAGATGATTTCACAGTAAAATTCTTTAAAACATTTAGAAGAGGTCCTACACCTAATAACTACTCACAACTATTCAGGATACAAACAGAGGGAATCTCCCAAATTGCTTCTATTGAAAGCCAGCATCACTCTACACTCTAAAACCAGTTCAAAGATACAACAAAAAGAAAGCTATAAGCACACATCTCATAATAATGAATAGATGCAAAAATTCCTCAACAAAAACCTCGCAAATTCATATCTAGACACACATCAAAGAAATCGTCCATCGATCAGTTAAATTCAGACCAAATGTAGGGTGTTTCAACATATGTAATCAATAAATATCACTAAAATACATAAATGGACTGAAAGGACAAAAATCAGCGACCCATCAATCTCATGAGCAGAAAAGGCCTTTTGACAAGATTTCAGCATCCCTTCATGTTTAATATCTCTAGAGGGAATTGACTGATGTGAACTTTCCTCAACATAACCAAAGTCATATACAAAAAACCCATACAGCATCATCCTAAATGGAGAAAAATAGAAGCTTCCCCTGAAAGCAGGAACCTGGCAAGGCTGCCCCAGTTCCACTCCCTTTCAATCAATGCTTGAAATGCTTAACTAGGGCAATAAGCGAAGAAAGGCGAATCAAAAACTATTGGAGAAAGAGGAGTCAAGCTATCCCTTTTGTAGATGATTGATAGTTATACTAAGGGTTGCCAAGAAAACTCCACCGAAAACTTCCCTAGAAAGATTAAGAGTTTCAGTAAAGTGGAGAGATACAAAATTAACCTAGAAAAATTAGTAAGCTTTCTCATCTACACCAAACATCAAACAATAATAAAGAGAAGAAATAAGAAACTTTCCAACAAAAATAAAAAAAAAATAAAAAAAATAAATAAAAATACCTGGGAGAACAAACCTATTTAAAGACACCAAAGTCTCTACACAAAAAACTTTTAAAGCCCTGAAGAAGGAGATGAAAAGAAAAGAATGAAAACATCAAAAAAATGGATTAGAAAAATTAATACATTAAAAAATGTCCATTCTACCCAAATTAATATGCAGACTTAATGCAATCCCAAATAAAATTCCCAACAAAAATTTCTTCACAGCTTGGAAAAAAATCCTTAAATTCATATGGAAAAACAAAACACTCAGAATAGCTAAAGTAACCTTGATTGAAAAGGGCATATACAGGGAGGAATTGCTCTCAGCAGACTTCAAGCTCATTACAATGCTATATCATAAAAAACGCCTGTCCTGCAAATAAAAACAGCACAGTTGACCATGGAAACAACGTGAAGATCCAAACTGGAGTTCAATTTCAGCCCCTCATGTTCAACAAGGGCCAAAAAAAATAAAAAAAAAAAAAATTCAGTGGATCTTTTTCTTCAGCAACATGGTGCTGGTTAAAATGGATATACACTGTTAGAAGAAACAAAATATAAACCCCTACCTCTCACCCTTACAAAATCAATCCAGTGGATTCAAACATATAATGGGAAACCTGAAACTCTGAAGGTGGTAGAAGAAAAGTTGGCAGCAAATCTACAGGCAGGTTGTAAGGTAAAGACTTTCTAAATCGAACAGCAGCCACACAGGAAATAAAGCCAACAGCTGACAAGTAGACCTCATCAACTCACATGCATCTGTGCAGCTGAAGAAACAATCAAGGAAGTTTACAAGAAAACGCCATAGAGTGGGAGGAAACCTCACCAGTGATACATCTGACAGAGCATTCACACCCAGAATTATAAAACTACTCAAAAACAACAAGTTAAATAAATAAAGAACTCATTCAAAAGTGGAGTAAAAAACTGAACAGAGACTCTCCAGTGAGGAAGTAAAGATGACTGAGAAAAACTCATAAAAAGTGTTCAGCATTGCTAATAGTTAAGGAAATGCAATTTAAAACCACCTTAAGAAACAGATCTCATCAGATAAAAACTGGCCTAGGATTAAGAAAATCAATTGCATACCAATGCTGGGGAAAGGTGTGTGGGAAAGGGGAAATCATCATTCTGGTGGGAATGTAAAATAACATAAAACAAATAGACAACAGTGTGGAGAACCCTTAAAAGACTCAAAAATGAACCTTCTAGCTGACCGATCATACCATCCATGGGTAATACCACAAGAAGGTCAAAATTTTGGAACTATGTGAAATTTATATAAGGCATAATTTTTGAGCAATAAAATAGGGAGGAACAACAACAATATAAGGACTGGGTCAAAAGACTAACATATATAGTTAAATTCTGCCCCAAACAATAAACATCTGCAGAGAACAACTTTTTAAAAACTGAGAAATAGATCCAGACATGTATGGCAGAATGCATGAACTGAGGGCTGGTGTGGGACAGGGAAATGGGAACACGTCTAAATTGGACGAAAATGATGTATGAGATACACAAGTATACATCTATAAAAGTGTTTATTAAAAATAAGCCAGAATGAAGTAAACTTGTGTGGTAGCTTGTAGATGTTAGTACTACACTGATATATATGCAAGAAAGATTTATTTCAAATTTAACTAAATAATTGGAACTTTCTCCCTATATAGGTACTGTATAAGAATTTCCATTGTCACTCATTTTTCTAAAAAGTTATCCAAGTATTGACGTAAAGTACTATACCAGAAAAATCTTAAATACTATATGGAGAACAAAGAAATAATATGAAAATGATATATAGTAGTAGAGGTGTTGTTTGTATTGTTTAGGTTTTATTTTAAAGATATAATTTAGTTCTTTTCTCTGTATATTTATGTATTTTATTATATGTAATGTATGTTGTAGTTGTGGAGGTGTTTCTTTAAGCACATTATTGCATTTCTTTTTTTTTTTTCTTTGGAATAGTACTCCTATAAGTCTTTTAATGTGTGAAGTAGTTTATTGTGGCAGGCCAGTGAACCCAGGGTACACCTGCCTCTACCTCTCTCAAAAGGAAATTCAACTAGGTATACCATGCCTAGCCATTTTTCCTGGGTTCTGAAAATCAACCTCAGGTCTCCTCATGTTTGAATAGCAAGCACTGTTACTGACTGAAATTATGTACACTTTGTGGCTTAAACGTATATTTATTATCTTGCATATATTTGATGTTTTTGTGTTGTTGTTGAAATATGTAACATTTTGTAAATGTATTACATGGTAAATTGAACTTATTAACATTTATATTACCTCACAAAATGAATTTTGTGACACCATTAAAAGCATACTTCTTTAGCTAATTTTCCAAGTCTTGCTAAGCTTCTTTTATTAAAATTAGAAGACATTCCGCCCATGTAATTTACTTTTCTCAGTCCCACAGTATAGAGAACACATAAAAGCCATTGAATCAGAACCAAAAGTAATGTTAGTATTCAGTAAGCCTGAAGTAGTTTGAATAAATGTGTCCCCTGCAGGCTCAAGTATCAGAAAATTGGTGAATCGGTGTGCTGTTTGGGGATGGCTATGAATCTTCTAGAGTATGACATAACTGGAAGAAGCAGCTCATTGGGGGCTAAGTTTAGAGAGCCAGCCTTGCTCACTTTTAGTCTTCCTCTCTCTCTCTCATCTCTCTCTCTCTCTCTCTCTCTCTCTTCTCTCTCTCTCTCTCTCTCCAGTTTTCCTATGCATACTTAATGATATAACCCTCAGACATTTCTGTTCCAGCTGCTATGCCATCAACTATGCCTCTCCAGTTACCATGAACTCTAGTCCACTGGAACTTTAAACACAAGTAAATTCTTCCTTCTATAAAAAAAAAAAAAAAAAAAATGGGGCTCATACACATACGAAAATAAGTAAAATTAAAAAAAAAAAATAGAGTCACTGTAGAAGCAAACAGTTAAGTACACTCGAGTGGGCAGCACCTCAATTTGACTGATTTTCTCACTTTGGAAGAAATTAGGACAGAATACAGAATAAGTATCATGTGAAGGACATAGGAGATGATGCCATCTAAAAGCCAAGGGTAGAGGTATGGAGAACACCATTTTCTTATAAAACTCGAAGGAACCAATGTTGCTAATGCTTCAAGTACTAGTAAGTTTTTAAAATCACAAGTGTGTGAAATTTACTGTAGACCCCTGGGCATGAATTATCTATATTTTAAAATGTAATTTAAAATATTTTATTTATTATTTTTATTTCATATTTATGAGTGCATTTCCTACATGTGTGTAAGTATACCTATGTCATGCAATGCCCATGGAGTTCAGAAGAAGGCATTGGATTCTTCTGGAATTGGAGTTACTGAAAGTTATTAGTTTTAATATGGGTGCTGAGAAGCATACCCAGGTCTTCTGCAAGAGCAACAAGTGCTCTTAAACACTTAGCCATCTCTCCAGCATCTTTAAATAGAATTTTTAAACTACACACACACACACACACACATATATATATATATATATATAATTATATATTTAAACAATATATATATATATATATATATAATATATATTATTAGCTTTGACTCCATGCATCTGTTTCTCATTATTAAACTTAATTTTGATTTTTGCTATCTTCTGGTAAAACTTTTAACATTTGAAACATATTCTAAACAACTCTGGATCTGACATTACTTGCTTCCTGGGTACTTCATATACATTTAGACCCATCTCTGTCTAGATCCATCACATGACTCAAAGAAAACCAAAATGCATTCATAATTATTCATCAAACATTGAGTTGTCCCCAACAAAAGAGGTTCCCTGGCCAAGAAATTTTTAAAATTACCAGTAGGCAACTGTCTGTGAACCAGGGTGAAAGGATATCAAAATTTTAGCAAGAAAAAGACTAAGGGAACAACTCACACACAGAACTGAACTCACTTTGGGTTGATAGATAAGGTAAGACAACATGGGAACCTTGACCACCCAACATAGTGTTGAATGGAGTCTGTATGCACTTGAGAACTCCCAATCTGCAGCAAGTTTTTTCATTAAAAATACTTAGAAAATGGAAAGATTTTAAGTTTGGAGAATATAAAGATCCACAAAAAATGGCATGGGGGTTTTATCTTTCTCTTGGTAAGTAGATATTAGAGTTCACTACCTATGAAAAGGTAGAAACATAAAAGATACTACATTGTCATTTGAGAGAACTAGAGGGATGGTTGCACCTTATGGGAATAATGAAGAGAATCTAACAAAAATGAAAACATGGTGATCTCATTCTTCAGCTGTTAAAATGAAATGTGTTGAGAGAATACATCCATTACAAACATTTTGACCACAACATATGGCATTTGATTTGTAGAAAGTATACATGCCTACACAAAGAAACACATTGCAATATATTATTTGATTAGTCTTTTTAAAATAAAAATTTATTGAATTTATTTTATGTGTACATTTGTATTGCCTACATGTATATAAGTGCAACTGTGTTGTGCAGTGCTCCCACAGGACAAAAGAGATGGTAGAATCCCCTGATACTGGAGTTATAGACAGCTGTTAGCTCCCTTGTAAGTGCTGGAATTCACACCCAGGTCTTTTGCAAGAGCAGTCAGTAGTCTTACCTGCTAAGCCATCTCTTAGCTCCTTATATCTTTACTCTTAATCAAGAGAAAATAATGAATTGTAGAGGAGACCAAGATTGAATAAGAAACATAAAGATATAGGATGTAAGTTTTGCATAATACAAATGTCATAATTGCTTAAAAGAGAGTGCTGAAATGGTACACATACAAACAGCTTATACACATATTGTTTAGAAGAGAAAATAATTAAAATAAGGTCATAGCTGTGTGGGGTGGCACATATCTTTAGTATTACCATCAGTGTTTAGGAGGGAGAAGCAAATGGATTTCTGTGACTTAGAGGCTAGTCTGGTCTGTATAGCAGGCCAGCCAGTGTTAGTGAAACATTGTCAGAAAAATTGTCATAAAAATGACTAAAGTTATGTGTAGTAATTATCATAAAATAAGGCCAGGTGAGGTGAATCTGCCTGGTGCCCCCCTCCCCTGAAGGAGGCTTAAGAATGCCCACAAACCGGGTGTGGTGCCTTTAATCCTAGAACTTGGGAGGCAGAGGCAGGCAGATCTTTGTGAGTTCAAGGCCAGCCTGTTCTACAAAGTGAATTCCAGGATATCTGGGGCTACAAGGAGACCCTGTCTTGAAAAGACAAAAAAAAAAAACAAAAAACAAAAAAACAAAAAAAGAATGCCCATAAAGCCCCACCTCAGTTCCCAGCAAGCAAAGCTTCATGGGCAGAGCTAGATAGGCAGAGAGTAGGATAACAGGGTACTGACACATGGGTCAAGGGAGCAACCACCACCCTAAGCTGGTAGTGCTATGGTATAGAAGATACAGTAGGAACAGTGTTAGTGATTCTAGGCTGCACAACCAATGTAGAGGAACAGGCTGGCAAGAAGCAGAGTGAATGACCAGCCAGTCCTCCATATTAACATTGGAGATTAGCACCAGAATCCAAACACACACACACACACACACACACACACTCACACACACCAAACAACAACAACAACAACAACAAATAAATGCACATGGCAAAGACACAATGAAAAACAACAACATGGACAAAGCTCATAATAAATCCACACTGAAATCTACAGGTCCTACGGAATATTCCTACAATGAGATCTCCCTGGAAGGAAACCAAGACACAGATCTTAGAAGAACAATCATAGACATATTCAAAGAAATCAAAGAATATAAAAAAACAAATCAGAGAAATAAGGGGAGAGAATGAAAAACTCAGGAAGGAACTAGAAGGAAAGAATGATAAACTCTGGAAAGAACTAGAGGAGGAGAATGACAAACTCAAAAAGAACTAGAGGAAGAAAATGACAAACTCCATAAGAAAGTGGAAAAACTGAAATGATCCCAGGTTGAAATGAAAAACAACAACAACAACAACAAAAAACTGACCAGTGAAGTGAAGAGCCACAAGAAGAGAATGACAAGCTCCAAAAGGAAGTGGAAATAGTAAAGAAAACACAGGATGAAATGAAAAAGGAAATGGAACATCCATTCAATCAACAGGAAATGATGGGAAAAAGCAACAGAAGCAGAATGGATGAAGCAGAAAAAAGACTATCAGACCTGCAGGATAACATGGAACAACTAGAATGCTCAAGTAAAGACTATGAAAAATTTCAAACAACAACAACAACAACAACAAAACCCATAAGAGTGGAAAAACCAGGAAATGTAAAACACTATGAAAAGAACAAGTCTCTGCATCATAGAAATAGATGAAGGAAGTGACTGAAACGATGAACTTCTGCTCAAAACAGTCAACTTCCTCATGGAGAATATTGAGAAAGACTGAGAAAGAGATGAAAGGCATGTTTGGCAGAATGCATGAGCTCTGGTGGGGTGGGGGAATGGGGGGGCACTGGTCTAGAGTTGTTAAAAAAATGAAAAGAAAAAGAAAAAAAGAAGAGATAGATGAAGGAGAAGAATCCCAAGAAGAAAATGTCCTCAAACTGAAACACAACAAACCCATATAAGTACAAGAAGCATATAGAACACCAAATAAACAAGACCAGAAAAGAAATTTCCCACACCATATCATAGTTAAAACACTAGATGTTCAAAACAAAGAAAAATTCTGAAAACCACAAGAGAAAAACAACAAATTACATATAAGGGGAAACCCATCAAAATCACAGCTGACTTCTTAGTGCAAACTATGAAATCCAGAAGAACATGGACCAAAGTATTCCCAGGGCTAAACTACTTTAGATGCTAACCCAGATTACTATACCCAGCAAAAATGTCAATTATAGTTGTAAGAGAATGAAAAATCTTCCATGACATAAACAAAATTAAATAATACATGCAAAAAACACCTCAGGAAATACTTGAAGCAACTCAAAGAACAAAGAAAAGGACCAACTATCCCCAAGAAACTAAAGAGAAAAATTAATAAAAGCATAACAGCATAAATGCAAACCTAGACCAAGAATGCAAACCAGAAATAAAGTGAAAGGAAGCAACAAACATCTTTCAATAATAACCTTAAATAATAATGGTCTAAACTCCCCAATCAAAAGACACAGATTTGGAGAATGGATTAGGAAACAGAATCCATCTATATGCTGTCTACAAGAAACCCATCTCACCCTCAAGGACAGACACCAACTTAAAGTAAAAAGAATAGAAAAAAATACTCCAAGCAAATGATGCCAAAAAGGAAGCAGGAGTTGCTATTATAGTATCAGACAAGATAGACCTCAGAGTAAAATGAATCAGAAGAGACAAAGAGGGCCATTACATCTTTATCAAAGGAAAAATTAACCATGAAAATTTCACAATCTTAAATGTTTACGTACTAAACTCAGGTGCACCAAACTTTATAAACACAATCATGCAGGACCTCAAGATGCAGATTAATCCCAGCACACTAATAGAGGGGGACTTTAATACCTCACTGAGCCCCTTATATACATCAGTTTGACAAAAAATAAACAGAGAGACATCAGGACTGAGCAATACAATACAAGAAATGGACCTCACAGAAATCTACACAATATTCCAACCAAACAACAGAGAATATACTTTCTTAAAAGACCTCATGGAACATATTCCAAAATTGATGACATACTGGGACACAAAAGATATCTCAACAAATACAAAAGTATTCAAATTATTTCATGCATTCTATCAGACCGCAGTGCAATAAAGGTCAATATTAATTCCAGAATAAGCTGTACTAGCTACAAGAACACAAGGAGACTAAGCAACACAATTCTGAATAATGAGTGGTTCAGGGAATAAATAAAGGATGAAATAAAAACATTCCTGGAACTAAATGAAAATGACAATACAACAAAACAAAAACTGCTGTATACATTAAAATCAGTCCTAAGAGGGAAATTTGTAGCCCTAAGTGCCCACATTTAAAAAACAGAAAGAGAAAAAATAAATGATCTAACACTGCAGGTAGAAACATTTGAGAGACAGCAACAAATGAACCTTAAAGCAACAGACAGGAAGATATAAAAAAATAAGAGCAGAAATCAATGAAATAGGAACAAAGAAAATAAAACAAAGAATCAATTAAAAGCTGGTTCTTTGAAAAGGTGAACAAAATAGACAGATCTCTTGCCCAGCTAACCAAAAGAAAGAGCAATTCCAAATCAATAGTATTTATGATGAAAAGGGAAAGAAACATCAGTACAAAGAAAAAATCCAGACAATCATATAAGAATACTTCAAAAACCTATACTCTACTAAATTCGAAAACCTAAAAGAAACGGATGAATATCTGAAATCCTGGGAATCAACAAAGCTTAAACAAGAAGAGATCGACAGTTCAAACAGACCCATAATATCTGAGGAAATTGAAAATGTAATTAAAAAAAACTCTCAATTAAAAAAGCCCAGGCCCAGATGATTTCACAGTAAAATTCTTTAAAACATTTAAAGAGGTCTTACAACCTTAACTACTCAAACTATTCAGGATACAAACAGAGGGAAATCTCCCAAATTCCTTCTATGAAGCCAGCATCACTCTACTACCAAAACCAGGCAAAGATAACCAAAAAAGAAAGCTATAGACACATCTCATAATGAATACAGATGCAAAAATTCTCAACAAAACACGTGCAAATCATATCTAGACACACATCAAAAAATCGTCCATCATGACCAAGTTAAATTCATACCAGAGATGTAGGGATGGTTCAACATATGTAAATCAATAAATATCATAAAATACATAAATGGACTGAAAGACAAAAATCACACCATCATCTCAATTGATGCAAAAAAGCCTTTGACAAGATTCAGCACCCTTTCATGTTTAATATTCTAGAGGGAATTGGACTGATGTGAACTTTCCTCAACATAACCAAAGTCATATACAAAAACCCCATAGCCAGCATCATCCTAAATGGAGAAAAATTAGAAGCATTCCCCTTAAAAGCAGGAACCTGGCAAGGCTGGCCCCTAGTTCCACTCCTCTTCAATATAATGCTTGAAATGCTTTCTAGGGCAATAAGGCAAGAAAGGGAAATCAAAACTAATTGGAAAAGAGGAAGTCAAGCTATCCCTTTTTGTAGATGATATGATAGTTTAACTAAGGGTTGCCAAAAAAACTCCACCAGAAAACTCCTAGAAATGATTAAGAGTTTCAGTAAAGTGGAGAGATACAAAATTAACCTAGAAAAATTAGTAGCCTTTCTTTACACCAACAACCAACAATTGGAGAAGGAATATAAGGAAACTTTCCTAATCACAATAGCCTAAAAAAATAAATAAATAAAATACCTGGGAACAAACCTAATTAAAGACACCAAAGATCTCTACAACAAAAACTTTTAAAGCCCTGAAGAAGGAGATTGAAGATGACATCAAAAGATGGAAAGACATCCCATGCTCATGGATTAGAAAAATTAATACATTAAAAATGTCCATTCTACCCAAATTAATATGCAGACTTAATGCAATCCCAAATAAAATTCCCACAAATTTCTTCACAGACTTGGAAAAAAAATCCTTAAATTCATATGGAAAAACAAAACACTCAGAATAGCTAAAGTAACCTTGATTGAAAAGGGCAATACAGGGAGGAATTGCTCTAGCATACTTCAAGCTACATTACAGGGCTATAGTCATAAAAACAGCCTGGTCCTGGCAATAAAAAACAGACCAGTTGACCAATGGAACAAACTGAAGATCCAAACTTGAGTTTATACAATTTCAGCCACCTCATTTTCAACAAAGGGGCCAAAAATAAAATAAAAAAGTTCAGTGGATCTTTTCTTCAGCAAATGGTGCTGGTAAAACTGGATCATCACTTGTAGAAGAACAAAATTAAACCCCTACCTCTCACCCTGTACAAAAATCAACTCCAAGTGGATCAAACATATTAATGGGAAACCTGAAACTCTGAAGGTGGTAGAAGCAAAAGATTGGCAGCAATCTACAAGGCAGGTGTAGGAAATGACTTTCTAAATCAAACAGCAGCCACACAGGAAATAAAGCCAACAGCTGACAAGTAGGACCTCATCAAACTCACATGCATCTGTGCAGTGAAAGAAACAATCAAGGAAGTTACAAGAAAACCTATAGAGTGGGAGGAAACCTTCACCAGTGATACATCCGACAGAGCATTCACACCCAGAATGTATAAACTACTCAAAAAACAAACAAGTAAATAAACAAATGACTCATTCAAAAGGTGGAGTAAAGAACTGAACAGAGACTTCTCCAGTGAGGAAGTAAAGATGACTGAGAAAAACCTAAAAAAGTGTTCAGCATTGCTAATAGTTAAGGAAATGCAATTAAAACCACCTTAAGAAATCATCTCACTCAGATAAAACTGGCTAGGATCAAGAAAACAAATCATACCAAATGCTGGAAAGGTTGTGGGGAAAGGGGGACACTCATCCATTACTGGTGGGAATGTAAACTCATACAACCACTATGGACAACAGTGTGGAGAACCCTTAAAAGACTCAAAATGAACCTTCTAGCTGACCGAGTCATACCACTCCTGGTTATATACCTACAAGAAGGTCAAAATTTTGGAACATATGTGAAATTTATATAGGCATATTTTGGAGCAATACTAATGGGAGGGAACAACAACAATATAAGGACTGGGTCAAAAGACTAACTGATATAGTTAAATTCTGCCCCAAACAATAAACCTCTGCAGAGAAAAACTTTTAAAAAACTGAGAAATAGATGCCAGACATGTATGGCAGAATGCATGAACTGAGCTGGTGTTGGGGACAGGGAAATGGGAACACGTCTAAATTGGACCGAAAATGATGTATGAGATACACAAAACATCTATAAAAGTGTTTTATTAAAATAAAGCCAGAAATGAAGTAAACTTGTGTGTAGCTATGTAGATGTTAGGTATACACTGATATATATGCAAGAAAAGATTTATTTCAAATTTAACTTAAATAATTGGAAACTTTCTCCCTATATTAGGTACTGATATAAGAATTTCCATTGTCACCATTTCTTCTAAAAAGTTATCACAAGTATTGACTAAAGTACTATACCAGAAATACTAAATACTAATATGAAACAAAGAAATAAAGAAGATATAATAGTAGTAGAGGTGTTGTTTGTATTGTTTAGGTTTTATTTTAAAGATATAATTTAGTTCTTTTCTCTGTATATTTATGTATTTGTGTATGTATGTATGTATGTATGTATGTATGTATGTGGAGGGTTTTCTTTAAGCACATTATTCATTCTTTTTTTTTTTTCCTTTTGGAATAGTACTCCTATAAGTCTTTTAATGTGTGAAGTAGTTTATTGTGGCAGGCCAGTGAACCCAGGGTACACCTGCCTCTACCTCTTCAGAAAGGAAATTCAACTAGGTATACCATGCCTAGCCATTTTTCCTGGGTTCTGAAAATCAACCTCAGGTCTCTCTCATGTTTGAAAGGCAAGCACTGTACTGACTGACATTATGTAACACCTTTGTGGCTTAAACTATATTTATTTATCTTGCATAATGATTGTTTTGAAATATGTAAACATTTTGTAAATGTATTACATGGTAAATTGAACTTATTAACATTTATATTACCTCACAAAATGAATTTTGTGACACCATTAAAAGCATACTTCTTTAGCTAATTTTCCAAGTCTTGCTAAGCTTCTTTTATTAAAAGATTAAGAAGACATTCCGCCCATGTAATTTACTTTTCTCAGTCCCACAGTATAGAGAACACATAAAGCCATTGAATCAGAACCAAAGTAATGTTAGTATTCATAAGCCTGAAGTAGTTTGAATAAGATGTGTCCCCTGCAGGCTCAAGTATCAGAAAATTGGTGAATCGGTGGTGCTGTTTGGGGATGGCTATGGAATCTCTAGGAGGTATGACATAACTGGAAGAAGCACATCATTGGGGGCTAAGTTTTAGAGAGCACAGCCTTGCTCCACTTTTAGTCTCTCTCTCTCTCTCTCTCTCTCTCTCTCTCTCTCTCTCTCTCTCTCCAGTTCCTATGCATACTTAATGATATAACCTCTCAGATTTCTGTTCCAGCTGCTATGCCATCTACTATGCCTCTCCAGTTACCATGAACTCTTAGTCCACTGGAACTTTAAACACAAGTAAATTCTTCCTTCTATTAAATTGCCTTCATTGGGGCTGGAGAGATGGCTCAGCAGTTAAGAGCATTGACTGCTCTTGCAGAGGACCTGAGTTCGATTCCCAGCAACCACATGGCAGCTAAGAACTGTCTTTAACTCCAGTTTCAGGGGAATCCGACACCCTCTTCTTACCTCTGCAGCATTGCACGACACGGGTGCACCAACCTATATGCAGACAGTACACTCATACACATAAAAAAATAAATAAATTGCCTTCATCATGGTGTTTTATCACAGGAATAGAGAAGTAACAAATACAGAAGTTGGTACCAGCAGTGGGGGAAAACCAGACCATGTTTCTCAGAGGAAAGTGGATGACTGGGAGCTTGGGTTAGAAAAGTGATTGAATGCTGTACGTACAACTTAATGGACTATTCTAGTAGGGGCTTGGAATAAATCAGTGCTGAGAGTAATGCAGTTCTAGAGGAAAGCAAGGACTAAAATGGCAACTGGGCTAGAGATTACTCCAGTGATAGTCTGGTAAAGAATCTAAGTGCTTTCTGACAGATTCCAAATAACTTGCCTGAGTCTAAAGTGAAAAGTAAAGACCACCTTTCTTTCTGGGAGGAAATTTTAGCACAGCCTAATGTTGAATCAATGGCTTGGTTATTACTGATAAATGCTATGCAGTTATAAAATTTAAAAGAGAAAGTGAGCCAGGAAGAAATAAAATTATACAGTTTGGAAAGAAAAACCCCTCATAGGCTTAGTGCTTCAGTCAAAATATGTGCCAATAGACATGCTTCATTGTCAAATAGATTAGCATCATTAAGGATGCTCCTGATCTGAAATTAAACAGGGGAAATATCCTCAGGGAAATACCCCAGCCGCATAAGCTTCTAAATTGTGAACAGAGAAAGCCCAAGGTGTATTCTGCTCCTTGTGTACCTATCACAACATAAAGAGACTGGTGCTAATGGAGCCGAAGGGGGTCAAGTTCCATCACAACCTGGCAGCTGAACTTAAGCCCCTCATCTCCATGGTACTGGTTTTAGAAGCATGAAAGGTGCAAGAATAAGTGAGTCATCTGTTCTTCTGTGGTTTCACAGAGCCTGTGAGGCGAGGCAGTGATTAGAAGTTGAGTCCATAGGTAAAGCAAGCCTGACATGCCAAGAAGCATTGAGAAGCCACTACATGAAGGTATGAAGTCAAAGCTTCATGTCCAGTGGAGAGCCCAGGGTGTTGGAAATACCAGAGTTGTGCCATATCTTCAAGGAGAGTTGTGCACAGTAATGTAACCAGACAAAGAAAGAGGTGCATGTTCCAGGCAGAAAAGCTGGGGAGTCGGGCAGAGATACCTACACTACAGACCTAAAGCATGGAGCTCTGAGCATGGTGTTTTTTTCATGCCATTTTTGTTTTTGTTTATTTTCTTACATCCTCACTTTGCCTCCACTCCTTCTTCTGAAATATGAATATATTTCATGCCATTGTATGTGGTCAGTGTGGAATTTGCATTTTGACTTACCAGGGGGTTATAGTTAAGAGATTGCCTTGTGTCTCAGCAGAGAAACTAGGGCTTTGAATTTTTGAACAGTGTTCAGACTTGAAGAGTATGGGGAATTTAAAACCTGGATTAAGTGCGGTTTGCTTTATGATACAGTCATCAGTTTATGGAATCCAGAGGTTGTAACATGATGTGGTTTGAATTAAAAAAATGTCCCCTATAGTCTCAAATATTCACATACTTGGTCAGTTGCTGGCACATTTGGGGGATCACCATGGAATTTTTAAGAGGTGTGTTATAGCTGGGGGACCTACAACACTGGGTGCAGAATTTAAGAATGCTTAGCCTTGACACACTTTATTTGCTATCTTTTCTTCCTCTGTATGCTTGAAGATGTAAACTCTCAATTTTATGCTCCATTTTCTTATTGCCATGTCTCCTAACTATAATGGGCGGATTCCTCTGGAATTGTAAGCACAAATATGCTCTTCCTTCTATGTTACCTTGGTCATGATTTTTTATCATAGAAGCAGAGAAGTAACTAAATGATCCCCAAATCTCATCTGATTTTGGAAATGGATGCTCCTGGTAGATGTTTGTTGCTTAAATGCCAGGCTCTGCTAGCACAACTTTAAAACTGGAAGAGGAAAGGAAAATCAGACTTTTATGACGGCATTCTAGGGACCATCAACCTTGAGGAAAAAATGGTATACTATGGCTCATGCCACGCAGTGATTTGGGGAAGTCTGCTATATATAGCATGTATATGTGGTTTTGCATGTTTGTTTTTATGTGTTCATGAAGAGTTTATATGACAAGTTAATAGATGAAATGATGCTTTTACTTGCGCTACCCAGTAAACATTTAGAGAAAGATGGCTAATAGATGGAAGTAAAGGAACAGAAATTTGGAGATCCTCAGAGAGGTTGAAGCTCATCAGGAGCATAAAACCTTAGATATTTCAGAACTTTTGTAATGGAAATTGGAAAATGCGTCCTTGGTTGCAAAAAGACCTTTCCATATTATGGGAATTAAAAACTTTTGAGCAGGAAAAGCTCTAAGACTAGAGATAAAATTGGATTCAGTAGATAGGAGACTTCCCAGCTGCCCTCTGTGGTTAGCCAGGATAAAAGTCTTTGCCTCCCAAAGCTGCCACAGTCCTGTACCTTTGTGACCATATGTTACCTTTAAACCATTTATTTAATTACCACATATGTTATTTGTTCGATGCTTGCATTTGTCACATGGGTAGCAAAGGCCCCAAAGACTCAGTCAAGGGGTTTATAAGAATTTATTTTATAGACATTTACATTGATGTACACTTAGCAAAACTTTTGTAATGATAATAATACTATAAAGACCAAAACTAGTGCCATCACTGAAATTGATTATTTTCAATATGTTCATATTTTAATTTGCAAGGAAAACATTTTCCCCAGCAGAAGTCTTGCAGGAATGTGTAAACCTTGAATTGTTAAATATTATTTTGACTACTTACATTTTTAAAAAAAATTTTTTTAATTTTATTTATTTCTGTATGTGTATCAATGTACTGTCTGCATGCAGGTTTGTGCACCCATGTCGTGCAATGCCGCGGAGGTCAGAAGGGGGTGTCGGATTCCCCTGGAACTGGAGTTTTCCTGGAATTGGAGTTTCAGATGGTTCTCGCCTGCCATGTGGGTGCTGGGGATCGAACCCGGGTCCTCTGTAAGAGTGGTTGGCGCTCTTAACCGCTAGGCCATCTCTCCAGCCCCTGACTACTTAAATTTTAAAGTCCTATTTTATTCTGATTAAAATTTTCATCAAGGTGTCAAGGTTTTGTTTTTGAAAATACTTTGCATTATATTGTATTTAACCATGACATTTATCTTACAAATTTAAATAGTCCCATAAGATAAATGCTGTGGTTAATGTGTAAACTCATGCTTAATGCTAAGGGAACAATTACTAAAGTTAACAATATCTTACTTAACATCAAATTGACTTCTATGTAACTCTGCCACCCAGGGCTCAGGGACCTTTGGAGAAAAGGAGGCAGGAAGATTGTAAGAGCCAATGGTGGTAGATGACCACAAGGAAACAGATTTCCAGGCAGCTCGGAACTTGCTCAAATGAATTTACAGCAATGGCCACAACATGCACAAAACCCATGCAAGCTCAAATCAGACAAAAACCCAGCATAGAACTGGGGAAATGAGTAAGAAACTTCAGCCTTTGCTGAGGAACTATTGGCAGACGACCATTGGTTGTTTCGGGAAAGTCAGTCTTCTTTAAGGGAGTCTTATCTATGACTTGGTTCAAAACAGTTTCTCCAGCTTCAACTGGGAAAGTATAGGTTTGGCTCCACTGTAATCTTAACAGACCATCATTTTGAGTGGAATACCAAATTCAGGTTGTCAAGGAAACAAGATCAGGCATCCAGGTCACAAGCGAACATATTTGGATGAGTGTAATTAAATGTCACTACCCCTTATTATGTCCATTTTATAAAAGTCTATATTTCCCCTGTTTTTTTTATGTGAAAAAGCATGTCCATTGGAGTGGTTACAGGTTATTAGGTAGTGTGCTGGAGAATATTTTATTGATATTACAAAACAGTTTCAAGTTCAGGTAACTATTTAAACCTTACTCATTTCTATCCTTTCCAAAATAAATACTAATTCATTTGTAGGTCAAAATTTTTCAATTTGTCCATAATTTGATGTGTATAGATTCATGATAGAATTTAGGATTGACAGTCTGTGTTGAATGTATATTAAAAGAAATATCAAGATATTTAAGATTGCAGACACTGTTATTTACAGCCTGTAACCAGGTAAGAGAGTTAGGTATAAAAGAAAGTACTGGCAATCACATAGCATTAGTATGTCAAGGAAAAAAAAAAAAAACCAACAAATTCGCCTTCCATTGTTGTTTTTGTTTACAGTATCATTATTACCTGAGAACAACATAGAGGAGATTCATCTTTATTTTCTTATTACTACCTTAATGAACTTTCTTGGTCCACCTCATATCTAGAGGCCAATGGAAGGTATGGATTATGCCTACAATTTGATGTCATTGACCTTATAACACACTTCAAAATTCAGATATTCAAATGACTCTTCCCCTTCCCTCTAAAACTGCATTCAAATGATGTTACTATTTCCATACATGTATATTTTTAATTTCCTTCTAAATCACATACTCATTCTTTTGAACATCCTAAACAGTGACAAATAACCATTGAATGGGTAGATTTTAAATTAGTCAAAACACGAGATGCTGTTTTGAGCTTTGACAATAAAACAGGTCATTGGGCATGGTGGCATGCATGCCTTAATGTCAGCACTTGGGATACAGAAGCAAGCAGGTCACTATGGGACTGAGGCCAACTTGGGATGCTCTACAGTGCAAGTTCCAGGCCACCTAGGGCTACATAGTTGTCAGGTCTTAGTAGGGTCCTGTCGTGGAACCGACTGGGCTGAGGGAAGGTAAGTGCACCACTTGCCAGCCTCCTCAGTTCCCAAAGACACTCAGACGCAGCGGGGAGTCTAGACAAGCAGGATCTCACTTTATTGCAAGCAGGGCAGTGACTTATATACAAAATAGCCACAAAAGGCATTTAGGCCTGAAAGCAAATGACCAATGTTCCTGCAGCCCCTCTGACCCTCTCAGGCAGATTGGCGTACATGGCTGACAATTGTAACTTATGCCACTTGTCCTTATCTTTCCCCAACCAGAGGTTTTGGCAAACAACCTGGGTGCCTCCTCCTCTGCCTCCCCTCAGGGCCATCTTGACCTGGCTGGCCGGGTGGGCCCCATCACATAGTGTCTCAGAAAAAATAAAATTTATCAAGTTTGATAGTGCAGAAAATGGTCAAATAATAAGATATAAATAAACAGTCTTGTATGTCATTGCTTTTAGTTTGATTCATAAATTGTTTAGAAAGGCACAGACTTAAGAAAAAAAGGGTGATAGCATAACTGAAGCAGAACCTTGTTTTTTTGTGTTTTTTTGTTTTGGGTTTTTTTTTTTTTTTTTTGTTTTTTTTAAACGGGGGTTTCCTTTTTTTCCTTCTGTTTTTGGCCTCCATCTGTAGACCAGGCTGGCTTTGAACTCACAAAGATCCACCTGCCTCTGCCTTCCGAGTGCTAGGATTAAAGGCTTGTGCCACTACACCTGGCAAATCAAGGTTTCTTAATGGAGACCTTGCAGTCATTTCAAAGGACAAGACTTATTTGTTGGTAAAGTTGATTTTGAGTTAAAAATGTCTTCATCTGGAAGCAAACATAGACTTAACATCTCACACAAGTGAGGATATGAATCTATTTATCTTCAAATGAAGATTAAGCTCCATATAGATTTGCATAAAAATGCTATGCAGGTGCTGGAGAGATGACTCAGTGATTAAGAACATTTGCTTGCTCTTCAAGAGGACTGAGGTTTGGTTCCCTGCATCCAGATGACAGCTAACAACCATCCATAATTCCAAGTCAGGCTTCAACACCCTCTTTTGGCCTCTGTAGGGCATTGCACACACAAGGTGCACTTACATGCATGCAGGCAAACACTCACATACATAAAAAATAGTAAAAAATATTTTTAAAATAAGTTATGCTTATAAGATTTAAAAATAAACCAATGAGTTATAATTTAAGTACCTATTCATTCATACAATGCAGAAATCCTTGATTTCTGCACATCTTATAAGGTTGGCATATATTTGACAAGGAGAAAAAATTAACAATGTCTGTGGCCATAGAGCTCTTTACATTCCTGAAGGGAAAAGCTAGGAAATAAAATTTGCATTAAAGAACAGTGAAAAAAAAAAAAAAAAGACCAGTGCCAGGTTTGGTGGTGCATGCCTTTAATCCCAGCACTTGGGAAGCAGAGGCAGGCAGATATTTGTGACTTCAAGACTATCTTGGTCTATAGAGTGTGTTCCAGGCCAGCCTGGGCTACAGGGAAAGCCTGTCTCAAAAAAAAAAAATGAAATAAAGACAAGTTAGGTGAGTTAGCACTTTCATATCTTAAAGAGTCATTTTGGCTGCAGTTTCAATGCAGATCACAGAAATATAAGTAGAATCCCTGAAAAAATTTATTTATGTTGTATATAATAGAGGTACATTTGAAGGAGGATATAATAGCAACTAGTGAGAAATACTTACTAAAACATAAATGTGGGAATCACTGGCATACAGTGATGACTGTAAAGTGTAATAGGACCAAGTCTGGGATAGCTTTGAGCCATTAAAGACCAAGTCATAAGCAATGTGGTGTGAGGCTTGATGAGCCAAGTAGGAGTTTATCAAGTACAGGGTGTTGTCCTGCAAGCCAAATACAAAGAGTGTATCAAGCAGTAGTGACTATGTCAAGGGCTGAGGAGATACAAACCAGTCATGCAGTGTAACCTTAGTATATACAGGCCCTTTAGTATCATGCGCAGAAACACACACAAATACACACAGACACACACACACACACACACAGACACACACACACGGATGCATAATAAGATTAGCATCAATAAATATATATGCCTATATTATAACAATTTCCTATTTTTTTCTGGATTTATTATTAATAGGTTATATTAAATAGTGAAATACATGGATATTAGTTGTATTTGCCCAAAATTACTTATTTTGGTAAATATATTTAAATCTCTCAACTGTCTTTTCTCTAGGGAAATTTGACTTTATACTTCTCTTAACAGTTATATTTTTATTATTCTTAGCATCAATTTTCTATGACAAAAATCAATTTTAAAAGATACTATGAACATCTGCACTTGGAAAAATAAGTTGATAAACTATCTGCTTTATTTGACTCTGCTCTTGATAGTTTGCTATCAATTGCTAAATTGCTCTTGTACTGATAATTGGCTATGTTGTTAGAAATATTGTTCTGTATCAAATCAAAAAATAAATTCTGTTTTTAGCTAGAAATAACCCATTATAATAACCAAAAAATAGTTCAGAAAAAATAGAAGAATGAGAAAATACTCTATAAAAGGCATTTGCAAGTGTCCTATAAACTACTGAACTTAAAATCTTTCTATGAAATATATTTTTCTCATAAAAACAAGCTAACATATTAATTCTATGTCATTTTGGGGGCTTCTGAGCAATAACCAGCCTTCACAGGGCACCAGGAGTGCTGAAGCAGCAAAAGAGAGGCTCTCAGTGCACAGATAAGACTTATGGATCAAGTAGATGATGAGATTAAGTTAAGGCTTCAAGAGAAAGTAATAGGTAATATTCTTTCAAATTGAAAGGCTTTTTAAAGTACAGGTTTTACTGCTAACTCTGGAAAACCAAAAGTAGCTTTACTTCCTCTAGTTGCAGAGGAATTAGTGGGATGAAACATAAGCCATTTCAGGGTAAGCGGATTCACTCTGAGACAGGCACACATCTGTGTTCTGTGGATGCTGAGGGCTAATCTGCCAAGGAAAGACTCTTGGACATACAGAGACAGAAACTAATGTCACAGTGGTCTAGTGCATTCAGGAATTTTCATAGCCCAGTATAGTTTAGACCTTTAGAATAATTTTATAAATGAGAACAGTTCACACTTTAACAAATGCACTCAGGTTTATGTCTTTTATAATGCTGTTCAATGTTTGCTTCATGACAAAAACTAAGTGTAAGTTACAGGTATGCCAGGAGATCACACTGAAAGATTTTCTTCTATTTAACCCTGGTGCTTTTGCTTTTTTAAAGTGTACGTTATTGAAATTTTTTGGATTTCTTACAATACATCTTCAACATATTTAGACACCCTCTCCCATCTGCACCCACACTGTCCACCCACAAGATTCCATGTATTCTGTCATATATGTTAAGGCCTACCAAGTCAGGTGTGTGTTCCCAGATGTCCCTTGGTGTGAGTTCACACACTGGATCTCATTTAGCCTATCTAGCAGCACTCCCTTAAGGAGATCAACTCTCCCTCCTCCAGCAGTGAAAAGCTGCCAATAGTTCAGCTCCTCCACTACTGTTGTGGCCTTCTGCCCATTTCCCCAGTTCTATGTTGATTTTTGTCTGATTGAGGTTGCGTGGGTCTTGTGCATGCTGTCACCATTTTGTAAGTTCATATGAGCAAGTACCCAGGAGCTGGAAGACTGATTCCTTATAATCATCCATCTCCTCCTCTGGTTTTTTTCACCCCCTCCATTTTCTGGAAGGGTCTCTGAGCCTGGGGTTTGTGAGGATTAATATAGGAGTCCTCTCCAAGGGCACACATCCTGCAGTCTCTTATGCTCTAAAGTTTGATCAGTTGTGGCCTTCTGAGCTAATTGCCCTCTGTTGCATGAGGGAGCTTCACGGCTTAGAATTGTGAAATGCATTACTGTTCTCTCTAGCTCTTGTTGCACTGTGTTCTGTGAGCCTTAGGTAGGGAGGTTCCACTGTAAATGTCCAGCCCTAAGTGACATGTCTACAATTTTTAAGAATTAAAATTCAAACATTTTGTTTCCATAGAAATTGATTTTTATCAGTGCTCACACTCGTAAAACTGATGCTGTATTTCTGACATTGGCAGATGGTGGACGGTTGTACATCTGAACTTTTCTATATTAGTAAATTTGATAATTACCTTTGGAGTAGAAGGGAAATAACATTTATAAGGATTTTATGGGTTTTTTAGATACTATAAATAATAAAACCCAAAGTAAAAGTCCTAAACGACCACTGTAGAGTTCATCTTGATTCCAGAAATTAATAAATATTTTTTTTCATAAATGGGACCCTATTCCTTACTAAAATAAAGATGTAGGAAAGGTTTTATTTGAACGCGAGATATTTAAGTGTAAAGATTATTATACATGGCATGCAAATATCCTATGTTTGGATCCTTCAGTATTTTAGTTTACTGATCACTTTAACTTAGTGCCTGTACTTTGACTTGTAGTTGCCAGTTCTTTTATATCTTTATTTTGTCTGCCTTTAATTTTCATGGCATTTCATTTCATTCATAATTTGCTGTCTCCTGTAATATACTTCATTAATATTTATCTTCTACATTTCTAACGTATTCTAATGATTTCAGAATATTACGCTTTATGTTTCTTGTGTACAATTGTTAAGATTATGTCTCAAAAATATATACTGTGTCCCTGTGACCTTATATCCATTCATGTCAAGCTGTCTTTAATGATGAAAAGATGGATTTAACTTAATCCATTAGGAACATGTTTTTGTCTGATTTAGCAATGTAAAATTCATGCCTCATTGAATGTATACAATGCTAATAAATATATAATGATATAAATTGCTTAAATTTACTATTTACTATTATATTATTATTGTAATTTACTATTAGATTATTTACTATTAGATTATTATTCTTTAAGAATATAGAATTTTACCTTCAGCTAAGCATATACCTCTGGACTGATTATTATCTTCAAGGTTCTGGGTTTGATCCTCAGCACTAGAAAAATATGCAGAGAGCCGAGCTTAAAAATTCATAGGCAAAAATGAGCTATTATTAATTAATGTTTTGTGTTCAAAACACATGGTTTCCAAACTTTTAATAATAGTACTATATGTAAAACACATAAAATAGTGTTACTTGAATACCACTATTAGTTGAAATTCTCCCTCATATGTATTTCACTCCATTTTAAACAAAATCCCTAAGAACTGAATTAATTATTTGGGAGGTATATTTTATACACCACCAGCATGGTAGAATCTATTCACAAGAACATAGTATTTAATATAAAAACTCTCTCACTGACTTAGCATTCTAAGTCTATATATAAAGACCTTGAGGTTAGCAATGCATACCAACAAATAAAAAGAATAGGCTAAAACATCAACTTCTAGAATCTCTGAGAAAGGTGAGGATACAGGATAAAACCACAATACTCAAAGTAGGGCCATTCAGGGAAAGAAGAAAGGAGTTAGAGGTTATAGAACAGAGACTCAAGAGGAGGTACTTACACTTGGATTATTGTCACATAGAAAAAGTGAATATTTGAAAAGTTACTGGAATCTTGGTGAAGATGACTTTGGCTGCTAAAAGCCCCAAGGGACAAAGTCAGAGGAAAATCACTTCATTTTTTCTGAACTTTAAATATAGGAATTTCAACTCTATGTTTTCACAGTAAATATCAAAGAGAGAGTACTTTACCTTTCTAACAGTGTGAAGAGGAAAGAAGACTTTGAAATATGCCAAAACTCTGTTCATTACCAGGCTTACCCTCAGGAGAAACTTGTTATATATAACCTTACATGGAGATTAGCACATTCTCTCTGACCTGTGGGAAGGGAAGTTCTTTCTGACATAAATTGGTGGTTGTTGGCAGACAGATTGGGAAATACTTGTAAAGTTTTCTGTTCAGAGGCATAGATTTACACAAAGCCTGAGACCCATGAATGGAATAAACAGCAGAAACAATAACCATTTTCCCCTTGTTGGCATTTGAAAACAATTACTGAAGGTTTATTTATGATAGTCCTTTTAACCAATTTATTGGGTTTTACTGTGATTAAGATTTCATAGGCACAGAAAAATAGAAGAAACATAATTTCAAAGAGACAGAATAAATATGAGGACCAGTTTTGGAATTGAATTGATATTACCAGAGATGGGACTTAAAACACATATAAGTAATAAAGGAGAACAGATGATTAATGTAGATGCCATGAGACAAATGATGAGAAAGTATAATAACACAAGAAAAACTGAAGAAAAAACCCCACAAATTCTATAGGTGAAAAACCCTGGAAAACAAAAAAAAATGACTTTGATTCATGATCAGTAGATTTACTACTAAGGACGAGACGTCTGAGCTGGATGGAATTTCATCAAATATCTTTGAACCTGGAAACCAAGGAAAGCTAACATTGGAAAAAAAAAAGGCAGAAGAGAATAACAATCACAATAGCAAAGTAATATTGAAGATATGTGGGACATCTATAAAATGGAAACAGAGAAGGATAAAAGGGATTAAGAGGGGCTGGAGCTATGGCCTAGCGTTAAGGAGCGCCGTACCGCTCTGCAGAGGACCCGGGTTCGATCCCCACACCCACATGGCGGCCCAAAGAAAGAAAAAACCGTCTGAAGCTCCAATTCCCAGGAGAACTCCAGTTTCCAGGGAGTCTGACGCCCTCTGCTTACATCCCGCGGCATTGCAACGTCACGGGTGCACAGACTTGCATGAAAACAATACATCATACACAAACGGAAATAAAATTAAAAAAAAATGTGTTTAAAAAAAAAGGGGATTAAGAAACAGAAGAAATATTGACTGAGAAAATGTTTGATAGTATCAACTCAAAGATGCAACACACTAAGACAAGAAGTAGATTCAGTTATCTAAGAAGATACAAAATTCTGACCTATACAAACCTTTGTTATGGGGGTGATGGCCAGTCCCTGTGTCTGACCCTAAAAAAAAGACAAATACAAAATGATATGCATACCAATAAATTATTGGCAAAAACAAACACCCTACCAACTTATATAAAGCATTTTTTGTTGTAAATGATACAACTGTAATGATCAAGTACACAATTGTGTGTGTGTGTGTATGGGGCGGGGGTGGAGACCAAGACACAGAGACCTAGAGAGTCAAGAGTAGTCATGGATACAGTCGTGTGGAAAATATAACAGATAAAATAGAATGATAAAATATGATAAACTGTGATCATTTTTGGCAGAAAACATTCAACTGATAGAGAATACATGGAGTCCAAAAATATTGGAAGTGATCCATTCTTAATATGGTTATTGGGTTTATAAATGTAAATTTAGTTATTATTTTTCACTGTATAGTGATACACACACATATATATATGTGTGTGTGTGTATCTATCTATCTATCTATCTATCTATCTATCTATATATATTATACATAGCTTTTATATAAGTGAAGTTTTTCTTTTGAGATAGGGTCTAACTGCAGACCCAGCTTACCTCAGACTTGCTATGTAGGTCAGGATGGTCTCAATATTACATAGATCCACCCACGTCTGCCTCCTGAATGCTGGGATTAAAAGCGAGTACCACCACACCCCAAAAATGAGATGTTTCTTCATTTCAAGTAATCAGTTTTTGTAATGTACTTACTGGAAATATGATTTGATAGGAACTTATTGACTAACTTGGCAAAAAGTAATCCTCTCCACCTTGTGTCACCAGTAAGCATCTAGATCTGGGTGGAAGAGCTTGTCACCAGTGTATTCCCTAACAAAGTGATGATTTGTATAAAGCACTTTTAAAAAGGACCTGTAGTACCTGGAGAGATTATCTCAGTGGTCAAAAGCACTGATGCTCTTGCAGAGACCTAGCGATTCCCACAATCCATGTGGCAGCTAACAACTGTCTATATCATCTGCCCAGGAGAATTCAACACCTTCTGTTCTCATCAGGAATTGCATGACATGGGTGCACTTAACATTCTTGAAGGCAATACATTTTTACCCTAAAATAAAAATAGAAAAAGGACCTGTGAAGAAACAAAGATAAAATTTGCATTTGACTTAATCTCAGAAACCATGTAAGCAAAAGATAGTGTAGTAAAAAGAAAACAATGCTGTACCTTGTGAAATTATTCTTCAAATGTGAGGAAAAAAACTGAAGCTATGAGAGTACAAATGAGAGTTAAGATAATTTGTTGTCAGTAAACATGCCTTGAAAAATCCTAAAAGAAGAATTTTCTTCATGAGATAGAAAATAGTATCAATCACTGAAATATATCTTGATAAATAAAAGAAATGAAGGAGTATGCAATTGTAAAGGTAAATTATCATAGTTGTTATAATATTTAATCTCATATATATTTATATATGTACATATTTGTTTATATTTCAGTGACAACAATGATAGTAATTACCCAAGGGCTAAAAGAATAATAGAAAGATTGTTATTATAAGAAACACTTCCTTTGAAGGGATGCAGAGTTAATATTATTTGAAAGGTCTACCTGTTCCCAGCTGCCAAGGTGCATCTGTGTCCTACCTTGGCAGGCACCATCCAACACTGGGACCATAGAGAGGAACTGCATGTGTGGATAGGTCATCCAGCGGCACACACT